>JAQGAL010000042.1:0-12202 GCA_034697385.1 Lithobius mutabilis | reverse complement strand
CCGTGAACAACAAGTAATGGCTTACGTAATACAACAGACGATTTACCTGCCGAGATTACCGAAAACGAAGTTTATTACGATCAGCGCCCGTCCCGTTCTTCAAATCAGCGATGGCAAGTTTCCCGCCTGCACGCTTTTCCCGCCCATGCCAGGTGAAATTCGAAAAGATGGCAAGACAGAAGCAAAAACCAGGTTGGTTAGCGAAATCAAACCATCGATCAAAGTAACCAAGATGGCAAGAATTTGGACTGATTATTCCTTTTTCAACAATTCCGCCGGCGCCTACATGCGCGCCCAAACTTGCCCGTGACCTGAGGCTCACTTCGAAACCGCCGAAATCAAATGCGCCAACCGCCATTTTTCAAGGAACGGAGACGCTATCCCACTGTCGTCGTGCCAAGCCAGCGCCCTGATCACGAAGTCACAACACGGATTTCAATTAAAGTCAAGATTGAACTTTGTTGATCCTACTTTGCAGCATGGGAAAGGCTTACGTCGCCATGATCAAGGTTCGTGGCCATCGCCCGGAGGCCCGCCGCTCACTAGACACGGAAACCAAACTCACTGCTATTCCGGCTCAAATCCTTCTGTTCCCGGACACCGAATAAAAGACTGTCTCTTGTCAGATCCAGAGCAATCCTCGACGAGCATGGAAGAGAAACAGTTTTTCGATGCAGAAATCGTCACGATCAGATACGAACCCGGACTCGCTTAAACGCGATCAGTAAGCACTAATTGCAATATGAAGGTTACTAACCGTTAATTTCGTGCATTTGAAAATCAGTTAAGTGTGTGTTGTGTTCAATTCTGTTCGTCATGTACGCCTTCTGACAAGGTAAGGTTTCAAATTTATTCTTTTACTCATGTCAAATTCATCGCAAAGTGTACAAATTAATTTTGAAAAATAACGACAATTATCTTGCTCTAAAAATCTGTACCAGTTGATTTTGCCCCCCCGCCGCAAGTGAAAACTGCATTAGCGGTTACCGAATTACGATTTTGAACGTCCCTTGTGAGTCCTAACAGTTTAATTCCAATGTAAAACCACGAATTGCAAAGAATTGTCGCCCTGTAAAACGTGTTGTCTATGTCTTGTTCATTTTTCGAGTAAGCCGACCTGAATGTTTAATTCGTACGTGTAGCCTATGAGTTTCTTGTATCTTTGATGTTTCTGTGCCACCTTTCCGGTAAAGGAAACTTGGCTTCAGGGGTTCCCTCGGTTTCGCGTAGCGACCTCCTCGTGCCCACTGTATGTTACCATAGTAACTGGCCGAGACCTGAGTCTGTGCTGTGCCTGCGAGTGGCGATACTCCCGCTTTTCTATGTTTCATGAGATGTGTGTCTGAAATAAGTTCTGTTTATTAGCTTCATCGAGACGCCAGCTGTGTACCTGAACCTAAATCGAAGTAATTAACCTGAGTATGTTAGAATATGTCTTCCTGTCATTTCATGTAATCATTTATTACTCACAAAATAAGCTTCTGTAGTCCTGTTTGTCGAGCCCTTGCGTGCAAGTTAGCGCTAAGGAATTTCCTGGTCACGTGATTTGTCGCGGCCTTGCCGGGGTGGGTGCGGGGCTGCCGGCCCGAGTCTTAGGGGTTGCCTGGGTGCGTTGCCGGTGCGCGTCCCCACATCGGTGTGTAGGGGAACCGTTCACTCCTCGAAAAAGTGAACCATGGTTCAGTAACCCTGCGGTTACAGGTAGCTCCAATTAGACGCCTGCTGTCCTCCCTGTCCTTGTAAGTCACTGCGTGACAGTTGCAGGTATTTTGCGCTGTTAAAGGCTCTGTGTTTTGAATGGGTAAAATGGGTTGTACCTGGGACTTCTAAAGTCGAGTGCCGAACTCCCTTCATTCGATACTAGGATTAGTGCAAGGTTCGTGACTTGCGGGTTGCGAGCCCACATGCACGCCGGAAACGTATCAAAGGGGGCTAGGTTACGTTTGTTAAGCGGTTTTGTTTGACATTCTGAGATTGGACTGTTTGTGCCTTGGATCGTAAAACTGTTTTGTGGGAATCTCTGTGCCTAAATTTTTCACTACTGTCATGTTTTAACATCTGAAAGGGGAATTGGGATTGAAAACTTGTTGAAAGGTAAAAAGGATTTTTGACCTACTGTGCGAAATTGTACTATTTATTGCGGAATTTTGATGTTTATTGTTTTTTTAAATTTGTGGAACGTACAAATACGTGAGTTGTGTAGGAGTTTCGAAGAAATGATGTGCATGTCTAGTACTTACTGTGTGTAATGGCCTGTACGCTCCACTGCGGGCGTAAGAATGGAAAACGAGTTCTTGAATGACGTCGCTCAGCCGGATTTGGTTGTTCGACCCACGTCGCGTCTCGAGCTTGGATTTCGGTTAGCAGTAATTTGAAAGTCGTAAGTGTCTTGCCATGTTCAGTGTTGTTGTGAACCGACTCTGGTAACTTGAGTAATAGAATGTGCAGCGTGTTGTGAGTTTCAAACTGGTTTTACGAAATTGTTGTGTAAATAAATTTAAGATCCAGGACTGGAGAAATGTTGAAAATGACAATTGGAAGTTCTGAAGTTGTAATTGTTGACGTTGAAATTGTAATTGGTTTAGACTTTACAGTGCTTTTGTAAGTTGTTGAATTTTGTACGGTATGCCTACTTTTTTTGTAGGGGGGAATGTGTCACAGCGCGACGCGCTGTGACACGTCCCTCCTTCCTGACTGTTGCCTAGCAACGTGTTGTACTTGAGGAGAAGAGATGAGAGCGAGCAGTCGTGAGCTGCAGTCGTATTGTATCGAGCTCTGCAGAGAATAAACGGTCATGAAGCAAAGTCGCCTTATTTATTCAAGGAGAGAAAGGTTTAAAAGTGAGAGCTAGCCTGGTCAACCCCTGGGACGCAGTTGAAGCGTCACACATTGGCGCCCAACGTGAAAAAGTGGAAAGAAAGGTGAAAAAGACGTTAACACTAACGGCCGCCCAACGGACATGTTCATTCACGATCGCGCAGGCAAGTCGGTTGGCTTGAATGCCGCCCATCAAGAGAATGCGTCCAAGAACTAATCTGTCGGTAAGAAGTGATCGCCAAAATGTGCAAACGGACGATTTTACCACCGAGAGTAACTGGCATGAGTTTTCAAGTGATTTGCGCCCGTCCCGTTCTTGATGTCAACGAAGGCCAGTTTCCCGCCGACAACTCTTTCCCGCCCGCGCCAAGCGCAGCACAAAAGACTAACGAAAAAGATGGGGACAGTGAGCCGACTGCAAAAAACAGTCTGCCACTTGCTCAGGATGCGTCGCATGAACATTTGCCCAGTCCAGTCTTTCATCGTGCTCCCGTTGCTATTTCTGGGAATACCAAATTCCGCCAAGGCCCTGCGGCTTATCCCGCCAAAACTGAAAACGGTTTTTGGGGACTAACTGCCATGTCTCTCGAAGCGACCGAACTTTCCCGCCGAACCGACAGAGATGGCTGCTTGAGCAACAAAGTCCTATCTAGAATGATCGTCGAAGCCGCGATCGGACTTGGCTTCACTTGGTTTACGGCAGGGAAAACACTGCGTCGCCGTGCCCTTGGATCGTGGTCGCCGCCCGGAGGCCCGCCGCGCGAACCATGCCGCACCCCGGCCCGCCGATATCCCAAAATGGATCGTCGTGCCCGATCAACCGATTGCTTTGTGATGAAAACCGAACTAACTACGGAGTGCAAGTGAGAAAAACTATTCCTCTGTGCTTTAGTCGGAACGACTTGGACCGGACCTGGACTAGATAACCCGAAAAATTCTCAACTACAATTCTTAAGTTTCAACCGCCGATTTTGAGAATTTGTAATTTAATCAGATCTGTGCAGTAAGTGCGTGTTATGTTTCATTACGATTATTACGTTCATCTTCCGTCAAGGTAAGATTTCTAATTTTTTTTCTTAACGTTCCTGTATCGAACGAGTCGCAATGTTTTTTAAATGATTTTGACATGCAATGAAAATTTTCCTGGTTTCTCGTTTATTACTGTAAGCGCAAATTGTATTCTTGTTTATTGAACGAGTCTTTTCAAACTTAATTGAATGTCTTTATGATTTACGATTCATGATTGTTGAATGTTTTTACTTCACATAAAGAAATCTGAAATTGTCTTACAGTTACGATTAAGATCAGTGTAGCTGTGTAGTAATGTTCAACCGTTACTTAACGCCTAAGAGATTACGTAAAAAGCAACCGGAGATATCGCAAATGCTGTGCGGAATAATTGTCAAATCTATGTATTATGTGTTCCTGTTGTCTAAACCCTGTCTACTCAAGGATTGTGTCTTAAACTCTGCTATTTCTGTCCCGAATCCTGCGCCAACTTTCTGGTATTGCAAGCTTGGTTGCAGGAGTTCACTCCCGTTACGAAACGACCTCCTCGCGCCCACTGTGTGTTACTATGGTAACCGGCTGAGAGTAGTTTTAACTGTTTTCTGTGTCCCTGCTTAATGAATCCTAATGCAATAGTCGCTGGCTCGGTCTAGATGCCATGCATGTCCTTGTATGTCAAACCAAAGAATTCAACCTGTCCCCAATGTACCGTGTGTCTTATTGCGTAATTTTAATGTCATTTTAATGTAATTTTATATACTCTTTGTAAAAAAAAAAAAAAAAGCTTCTGACGTTTGTGTCTGCTGCGACCTTTTAAGTGAAGTTAGTGCAAGTGCATCTCCCGGTTCTGTATTGTTTGTCGCGGTCTTGCCTGGGTGGGGGTCGGGGGCTGTAGGCCTATGTCTAGGGGGTTGCCTGGGTGCGTTGCCGGTGCGTGTCCCAACATCGGTGTGTGGGGGAACTTTGTCACGTCATTTTATGGATAGCCGCCCTTGAGCTGGATGGAGGGTGACGTTTGCCTGTAATTTATGAATGGCCACCTTCTCGTCCTTTTGCTATCTTTATTTTGTTTTATTTAACGTTTGTCTAATTTTATGTGTTCTTCTTATTTCTGCTGCTTAGTTGTTAATTGTTCCCTGTCTCTTGGGAGTTGAATTCTTTGCTTGCATTAATCTTTTATGCTAATCTGCATTTGCATGTTTGGAGTTGCATGACGTCAAGATGAGCAGTATTTAAACCACCTGTTTGTGCCTGGAGATTCATTCGGCTGCTGCTATTCAACCCTGCTGGTGATCCAGATGTCCTTCGTGTTGTCACTATCGTCTTTTGTCACATCGTCAGTCTGCCATGCTGGTCGTGGTATTACCAAGTGAACCAAGATTGTCCTGATTGTCGCCATACTGGATCTGCCGTTTCTTCTCATCATCCGTCCAGGAAGTTTTGGCTGGCTTTTCCCTCGAGCTGACTGATAGTCCGTCTGATGGTACGTTGATGACTGAATTTGATCTGCCTGTGTTGCCGAACTTGACATTACATGCGTTATACTTTTTCTGGGACGTCCATGAAGATTTACTTGAAGCAGACCAAGATTAATTGAATGTAAATTCCTAGAGTAGGGTTTCATGTTAATCAGCTAGCAGCTTGAAATAAATGTTTATTGTTTGTGTTAATTCTGAGTTTATTTCATTGATTTACGAATCCGGACCTCTTACCCTAGACTTTAACCCTTCCTTAATTGGAACTGAACACTGTCAGCCTGAAAGGCCAAATAATTAGGTGACAAATGGGGGCCTGTCTTTATTTGCTTTGAATATTAACTTCGTTTGGATTCGTACTTCAGTGTTTTCTTTCTTCTTTGCTTATTTTTGTATTATTGTAATATTTGATTTTTGCAAGTTGTTAATTTTTTTTTTCTGTCCTTTTCATGATGGCGAGTAATGATAAGAGCTGCTCAGATTCTCGGCGGCTTTTGTTGAACGAGTCAGACCCGGAAAATGATCCAGTTCTCCAAGCGGGTGAGCAGGTGACCATTCCTAAATCGAAGTATGAGGCGTTGCTGCAGATGATGAGGGATTTGAAAACTAAAGTAAAAGATACTCAAGTTGTGGCGCCCCGTCTTCCACAACCTCAGGTAAATGTTGCTTCCTTTTCTGGTTCAACGGGTAGTGGCTATTCAGTGCAGGATTTCATACTCCAAGCAAACCAATGTCGTTGTGCCAATGAATTAGATGATTCTGCTTTCTTAAATAAATGGGTTTCCACTTTCTTAAAAGGTGAGACTTTGAGACGATACGAACGTGATTGTGATGCATTAGATTGGCCAGAATTTGTTTTCCAAATTGGTAAACGTTTTACAGACACTGGCAAACAAGACGAAATTAAAGACAGACTTTTCTCTTCATCCCATGTCAGATGACGAAAATGCCGGTGACCTTATTCGTGAAATTAGAGACCTTAACACTCAATTAACACATCCCATTCCTTCACGAATTTTGGTAGACATTGTGTTAAATAAATTACCAGCTCGATTACAAGCCATGCTTTGTAATAATAGGTACCGTGATCTACAAGAATTAATCACTGATGCCGAGAGGACTCAAGGTCATATGAGGAGATCTACATTACAACAAATAGAAAATAGTCTTAAACAAATAGGTGTTGATAGAGCTCCTAACAATGATCGTGTCATAAGGTGCTTCCGGTGCCAAAAAGTGGGACACGTGGCTCGCAATTGTACTGCTTCTGCCCCTGTTCCTGTTGAAAATAGTCAAAAACAAAATGGCGCATATGGTCAGGGAAACTAAAACGGATCTATGATGGGGGGGAATCTATGGATCCTGATAAGACTCCCCAATTTGTGTTATTGAATTTTGAATGTGCCAGTAAACCGGGACCTAAACCTTTAGTGCCCTTAAACATAGGTTTAAATTCATTTGTTGGATTATGGGATAGTGGATCGCCATATACACTTATAAATGAGGAAGTATGGGAGTCTACTTGTAGTAAAGAAAATTTGAAACCTTTTGAAGTAAGACTTTGTTCAGCAAACAGCCAACAGATTTTAACCTTGGGTTGGTCAAATGTGAAGTTAGTTTTTCCTGGGAAAAGTGTTATTCACCAAGTGATTGTGTGTAAAAACCTTCCTTACGATGTTATTGCAGATACCGATTGTTTAGCTAAACTAAATATTAGGCTTAACTTTGAACGGAAAACATGGGAATACAATGATGTTCCTCATTGTCGTTTTAGATTCTTAAAAGAGTCTAACCCTGTGATTAAATCTAGTGTCGTGTTGAATAACCCTTTGTTAGCTAAAATAATTGAGAATACCGACTTACTGCAGCAACAAAAAGCTCAATTATATGAATTATTTGAAAAATATTCTAATGTTTTTCGTGACCAGTTAGGGAAGTGTAATTTGTTAGAAATGAAAATAGAAACTACTGATGATAAACCGATTTTGACCACTCCTTATCGTTTGAATCCGGTGAAACAAGCAGCATTAGATAAAATTATACAAGAAATGCTTGAAAACGATTTGATAGAACCTACTAAATCCCCTAATGCATCACCTGCTTTTTTACGTAAGAAAAGTGATGGGTCTTGGCGTTTTATGGTTGACTTTCGTATTTTGAACGCTAACACTATTTCTGATGGCTACCCTATGCCTAACATTAATACTGTTTTAGATCATATGGGTAAACCAGTGTACATAACTAGCCTGGATCTGCGTAGTGCGTATTGGCAAATTATGTTAGACGAAACTTCACGTGCTAAAGCCGCATTGGCCATCGCATTGACGATTTTCAAATTGGCCCCAGAACAGTTTTTCATCATAAAAGGCAAAAATTTTACGAACTTCCCACAATTCACACAGTCTGAGCTACTTTAGCACACTTTTGATCGTTCGCAATCGTTTCAAATAGCGGATGCTAGCGGATTACTTAACTCACATTCGAACCGCATGGCCACCACGAGGCGCATGGTCGATACACAGTTCATTTAGCACAGTACTATTCTGACACTGAGAGGTAAAGTACTTCGTTTGCGAAGCTTCAAACAGCATTTAAATTCAAACACGGCAATGTTCAATATAGTTTTCGAGTACTTACGTACAGGTTGGTACACGGGCATTCGGGCATAACGGACGAATGGAAAAAGTTCGAATACACGGACGGGCAGGAATACGTCCCTGTTCGGGCGCCACTTTGTCACGGGGATAATCACGAACCAATCCTCGTGCATCAAATCAATAGAATCCAACTCAATTGCAGTTGAACAAACTGGGTTTATTCTTCACTGGACTTACAACAAGGACAGAGACCGGGCCTCGCACATGCGTTGCGGCCGGCTCTCACATTACAACTACTAAGACACCCACTAAGCGTCACTTCACGTCCGTACGCTGGCGCCATCACGCAAGCATAGCGGCCGTGGAGGGAAGCTTAATACACCAGTTAATGCGCCTGGTTACATACTCCCCCCCTTCGAAATTGGCCCTCCGGGACAATTAAAAAGGAGTAGAGCAAACAAGGAGTAGCAACAGCAAATAACAACAATAATACAAGAAACACTCATACGTACTACAGCACGACTCCAAGCACACAAATCAACTTCAAAGAAAGTAACAAGATCAAACAGAAAAACCAGCACAGGAACTACAACTCTAAATCGTACAATGCCAACTTAACTCGCAAAGCTACATGCCTACAATCCATCAGCTACACTTAACATACAGACTAAAACCCAATGCCACATCAAATTAACCCATCAATAAACAGGCGAATAAAACAAAACAGTCGAAACATTTCAAAACAGAGTAGCGTCCTTACGTCACAAACATTATAACACAGACCTACAGTCCAACAACTGACTAAGCCAGCAAGCGCGACCCTGGTTGACACAAACAAGTTTGGCCCTCTACCAACAAGTCGTCTTCCAAAACCTGTCAAAATTCTTACAGTGCAAACCAAGCAAGAGACCACAACAATGCGACCAAAAATAAACTGCAGTAAGACCCCAAATCACTACATAGGTCAGGTAAAAATGCAAAAATCAACTCCGCAATGTCATAGAGCTACACAAAACATCCCAAGTAAAGACACAAACCTACAGGCTTACAACCGACACAGCAAGCGGAACGATCCAGGCGAGCACAGAACGCGACTGACCCATTGCCTTACAGATCGCCCAAACTAACCAGTCGTCAACTTACAAGACACACCGGACCTCCGTGGAAACTCCTGAAAAGCAACAGTTACATCAAAGCAGTGACCCAGTAACGTTTTGAAGACAAATAAACATCAAATAGGAATGTATAACACCAGCACACTAGCCCACAGGCTTCGGTTCTCGAAAAAGTCGCCGTCCCACCAGAGCCAGGCTACCAGGAGATTGTACAATCTAAGGCCTACCAACACTCAAACTTCGGACAAGGGCAACCCACATGGCGAACCCACTCCACCTCAAAATCGGCCGAGGTGAGATAGCATTAACAATCCCAAAACCATAACAAGAATCCAACCATACCACACAGACTCACATACAGGGTAAGTATTACATGTCTTACATTAGCGTATCAACAAGAACGAAACAATTTGAAAGAATACAAGTAGAATGGCCACGTCAGCCGGAACAAGCTACCTAATGGTTCCCATAATACTATAACAGAGTAGAAACTGCAATACAGCCACCTTATGTGTGCTATTACTACAACTACAAGTTTGCGCTGTACAACTACAATTGTGCGCGGTATATCCAGTTGTGAACTGAATAACTACATTCGTTTTACCTACCATAAAGGTTAGTTTTACAAATTTTACTCTTACTTCACTGAACTTCAAGTAAGCAACCAAAGAGAGCAGCCTCAGTGCAAAGCAATCATAACATCATAACCAAAATCAAAAATCCACCATCTCCGGAATCTGTCGAGAGAGGTATCAAAAGGGCACTAAGTCGTTAGTAACCTGGGGGTGTATCACTAGTGCTAATTGTTTCATTAGCGTAGCGAACTAAAACAGCAGAACACCTGAGTGGAGCATCACAGACACTGCCTACAACAGTAGTGCGGGATACTTCAACGACGTAAAACAAGTAGCGACATAAGCATGACCCAATGCCGATGATCAGTACACATTCTAGAAAGTTTGACATGCAGACACGTAGTTTGATTTTGACTCTAGGTACAGCGTCATGTGTCAAGGGTACGTTACATGCAGTACAAGCTGAAATATAAACAATGGTATCGCATGCAGCCATAACCGTAAGCAATGCCTGTCTATAATGAGCAACGTACAGAGTGTTATGAGCTCCATAATCAGTTTTTACCAGTTCATGACCTACAGATTTCATTTTACACTTAACTCCAAAACTAGCGATGTTGCTTTCATAGGCAGCATGTATCAATATGCAATCAATGCTGTTCAGTTTATATTTAGCTCTATAATCAGTATTGTTCATGTCATAAGTAATACATTTCGTTTTGCAATCATCACTCTTCATCTTACACTTAGGTGTAGCAGTGGGGTAACCGCAGCCATTCATAGCAGAACCAGAATCCCCATACGAAGTATTGCAATACGCACCTGCGTCACCTTTCAGGTTACTAGGTGTATGACTAAGCACATTACTAGGCACATTACTAAATTCATGACATTTCATTTTAACATTTGGTTTACTCGTCACTGCGTCGAGCATGCACTCGTTGCCGTTTAGCCTCGTCATAGCGATGTCACTAACAAAAAGGCAAGGAAGGCGAAATAGGAACGTACCTGGAAACAACTCATCACGCAATTCAGTGAGAAGTTTTACGTCAACATGTGACGACCAAAAAGGATACAGGGGTGTAGCTCGGCAAGTTGAAGACACACAAGCTCTCGGAAATTGTCCTTCGAGAACGAGGTTAAAGAAACGTTTATCAACAGAAGCCAAGTTCAACGTTGCGCGCGGCAGTTTCATGCTGATACGTGGAGGTGGACCTCTAAAGTGTACAACAACAGTCGGCGACGCTGCCGATGCTTGCGCGGAAGCAGGTAATGTCGCTGACAGCGATGCTACGGAATCTACGGAAATGTCAATCGCCGTAGAAGTGATCGGCGTACACGCAGAATGGTCGAAGTCACAGGGCACGTCAAGCAAAGAGACATAGGGCTCCACAATCGGCAGCAATGGGTCGGCGTCGGCAGGGTCGTCGGCATGGTCAGAAAGCAGATCGTACGTCGTGAGGAGGGTCGGAGACGCTTCCAGAACCTCAGAAACAACCGGAGACTGATCCAAAGCTTCGCAAATAGCAGACGAATGCGCCGAGGGGAGCGGCGTGTCAGGCGCCACCAAAGCGCATGCAGTGGTAGGTGACGTAGTCGGCAGGACGTCAACTTTAGGATGTCGTCGTCGTCGTCGTCGTCGTTTCTTAGACGGTGGCGAGACAGTAGAAGCCGCAAGGGGCACGCGGGAATCCGTGCAAATCTGGTCAACCGGAGCGGACGTAGGTGACGGAGGCGGCGCACACGGGGCAGGCGGCGATCGCACAGTAGCAGTGGCCGTACGATACTTTGGGTCCTCGGGCGAAATTCCACGAGCAGCCAGTGCATTTGACGCGGCGAAGAAGCAATCCGCCAAGTAAGCACCGTATTTGCGGTCTTGGTCCCAACGCAACTGTACCTGTTCATCGTGCACACGTATTTGTTTATCACCCAACCGTTTTTGTTGCCCAAAATCGTTCATACGCTGCAAAGAGTCATCCCACCGTTGTAGTAGGGCGGCGATCACTTTCCGATCGTCCGGCGATAGCTGCGGCGAACACATGGCACCCGGCTTCGCGACGGCTTTTACGATAGGCATGACGTCATGCGCCACGCTGTGGCGGAAACATGGCGGACAACTGGTTCACCGAAAATGGCGGCGCATAACGTGTAGACAAGGCACATGGCGAATGGCGCCAAAAGTACACAGTTCTTACGCTAAGTCGTCAATAATACTCAGAAAAGTTAGCTCACAGTGTATGGAAACTCCTTTGAACACTCAGGAACATGAAAAACTTCCAGGCAAGGCGGATGCCCTCGGATTAACTTAGCTGGCAAAAACATACGGGCACCACGAGGCGCAGACATTGAACATGGCAGTCATGCCGCAAAAGTTAGTTTTCAGCCCAAACGGAGCACAGAGTACGAGGAACATGAATAGTCACTTCGACGCACATTATTAGCAATGTCTAAAATCAGTTTGATAACGTACTTACAGTAGTCATGACGGGAGACTAGCAGCAATTTCTTCAGGCAGCCACGAGATTAGGCTTAGCTCGTCCGTCGCACGTACCGTAAGTCAGCAATACACGGGAAGGGAGCGGACCTGTTTACGGGCGCCACTGTGTCACGGGGAT
>JAQGAL010000041.1:0-12240 GCA_034697385.1 Lithobius mutabilis | reverse complement strand
GGGAATGAAAATAAGTTTTTTCATTATTTAAAATATGCCCACGTGACGAAGGCGGCCATATTGCCAACTCGTCACACTCCCCTATTCTTAGCGAGGGCACACCCTTGGGCCGTGCACTCGGCCGGTGGCACTCGCCAACCCTTTTTCGTCACGACGCACACTGACGGGGCGAAAAAGCTAGAATCAAATGGTCATTAGGAAGACACAGACGTACGAATCACATCACCACAGTGCCACGCCAAAGGTCCAACATAACCCCAAATCCCTCCAAAAGACACAATACTCATGCAACAATAATCCTAAGGGTGGTAGCTAGCGAAGGGCGGAGGGGAACGTTTTGATTTAGCCATGAGTTTTCCCTACCCGCCAGCAAAGGTAAAGCAAAATCCTTTCCGCAAATGGAATCCAAGTTTTCTCCAGCCATTTTTTCTGGCATGTGTTTCCCTCCGACTCTCGCCAGCGATGACCAATAACACTTTACTGGTTAATCCAGCAACTATGTGAACCTAAACTACATCAATACAGTATATGGGTCACCTCCTAATTCTGACCAACCCTAATGGCTTATTATACTAACTGCTAGGCTACATACTACCACTAGGCTAAAGGCCTTATTTTAGGACTAATTATTTATTACTATTCAACTTCAAGAAAAAAGAAAGCTAATTCTGCTTTAATGTGGCTCTTTTTATAACCAAACCCAGGTAATATGCAACGGAGCGGTGGTGCTCGCAGCAAAGGGCGGAGGGGACCGCCAGTCCCCGAGCTCTATCCCACGTTATAAAGGAAATCAGCTGAATTTCCCCTGTCCCTTTTAATTAAAACTCCCCCGTCTACCTTCCCTCAATATTGAGACGGTTTTGGAAAACGCAAATTTTCGCGAGTAAATTCAGGCAAGCAGGCCCCCTCCTATGTTTTCTGCAGATCACCACCGCTCATCTAGGCTACACAGATTAAACAAAGACTCACCTAGCCTATCCTAAACTAACTTTAACTTTGGCCGGAAATTTGCAGGCCTTCCGTAATTATTCCCTTCCTTCAAACAAACAATACTTGGGAATATGCGCATACATATAAAGAATACCAAAAGAAATCTAATTACATTTTTCTAACCCAGACACTGTGCTTGGACAGAATACCTCAGGGGGGACTCCCCCATTCTTGGCGGAGTAACACACCAAAAAAGTTTATACTCTAAAGCGCCTTATTAGGCGAATAGGCTACCAAATTTGGCCCACCGTCCTGAGAAAGAAATTTTAATACTCTCCCCCCCCCCACAACACCAGCAGCACACCCGCTCCTACCTCCCTATCGACGGCAGAAAAAGGTCATGCAGACCGAGATGCTGAATGCCACCACCAACACACACCCTCCACTGGCCCAAAATCCAGCCTATCGTCCCGGGGAGCCCAGTCAGCACAGAAAAAAGGTTAAAAATGTTAGGCCATTCACCTGGAGCGTAGCCTCCTTTGCTCGAGGCGGATGCTATCCCTGGAAGACTCACGTCCAATGACGGCTTCTCCAGGCAAAAGGACAGGCTTTCACAGGATTTGGAGCTGGCCGTGGTGAGGCATAGCCTCTCCTGCAAACACGGTTTGCTCGTGGAAAAAGAGATCTCGAGGTCCGTAGGAACGGAATCTAATACTACTGTGCGGGTGGAGATGGCAATATCCAGGAACTCCACAGAGGCTTCCCCGGGCAGGCAGGTGGATTTCGCCCTAACGGTTAATACGGCCATAGATCCACAATCGTAACATCCGGTCGTCCCGACAATTTTGATGATATGAGGGCAAACCAATCGGCGGTGTAAATGGACTTTATAACCCGAAAAACTCAGGTGCACGATGACCGGCGCGCTCTGTATTAAAGTAGACCTCAACTGCCTATCGGTATCTATAAAAAATTTATGATTGGACCAAGCTAAGGGCAACCGATTTATGCCCTCCGCCGTCATTTTTTCCAGGTAAGACCTACTTCTCTCGCATCGAATGCGTTCTTCCAAGTCAGTGCAAGTGATTTGTGCCTCGCTGAAGGAGAACGAATTGGTATAGACCACATCCCCCTGCACATCGCCAATTTTGCCCGCTTCCGGTCGGTGCACAGCCGAGGCGGAATCCAGGTAGGCTTCCGTCGGATCCGTTAAGCGGACGATGAGGTGCTGATTAACCAGCTCCATAGCCTGATCCAGGTTCCCTAGTGGACTAATAGTGATCCCCCCGTACTGCCCTGTATGCCTAATGGAATGTCTTTCCACTGTGGAATTTTTTATGAGTTTAACTTCGATTTCCGGGCGGCAGGTAGCTCCCCGGATCCGGTGAACGCTGTAGGTCCTTGAATGGTCTGGTACGAGATACGCCTTGTAATGATGGCAAGGATCCGATGATATGATATGACATCCCGCATTGTGGGAGCCAGCTATGCAATTTAGAATACCGGGGTACGACTTCGCCTCCTTCGTGAGGGACTCGAACTCATAATTCCGGACACACCAAGTTAACCAATTGCAAAACCGGTTTTGCGGACACGAAATCTGATTCACTGTCCGGATGTCCACGGGGAAGGTAAAATATTCTAGGTTGGTCGGCCAGTGGCAATTAACCTCTTTAAATTCTATGGACATTTGAAAAACGGCGTTGCCGGCCTCATCCAAAAACCAAAGGCAGATGGAATACTTTAAATTTTGCAACGTTACTTGTACTTGCTGTGAAATTTTACAGTCAGTGCCCGTGGGGGTGGTCACGCATTCGCGGGCGGAACTGGCCAACATCTGATGCGCAGTGCACTGAGCACCTGTCGGCTGGATCACCAGAGGCAGACACAGCAACAATATAGCGACCGTAAGCAAGAGACGGGGAGGGGGTTCGCGCCTAGCCTGAATTTCGTCGACGGCAGCCTGGATACGTCCACCCGCCCTATCAATTAAACTCCGGGCCCTATCACCCACAATATACCCCAAAAGTAGAGATCCCTTGATTCCATACTTAATTCCAAAATAAACCAAGTAACAAGACATGACCCCAAACCGGACGCCCAGCCACGCATACCACAATAGTAACTGCACATACCAGCATCCAATCCCCACCAAAATGAGCCCCACAATGTAGGAACCAATAATGAATTGTTGTGGAAGGCATTTCGTGAAATACACGATTTTCCAACAAAAGATGCAATCCAGCCGGGTGCAAAACGACTGGCCGGGGATGTCGAAATAGGCCTCCACCACTGCTCCGTTGCTTCTGATCTGCAGCACCGTTAGTCGGCCTTGATTTAACAAAAACTCGCTCGGAATAATAATCTGAAACGGGGGCTGATCGGGGGGACGTTTGGCAAACTCTACTCCGTTCTTTCTTACAATAATTACACCGGGCCCCTCAACTGTCACGACCGGAGATTGAAAGGTGATGGACCCAATGGGTGTGGCTACTTTCTGCTCGTCCGTACTGGCCAGTCGGCGGGCCGCGGCCCTTGGTGCACGTCGGGGAAGGGTGGAGTTCAGCTTAGTGATATTAAAAAGGCACACCTGATAAGAGTAAGTAAGGGGGTTAGCTACCTCGCCGTGGGGGTGCGTTACGAATACATTCGTAGTGGCCGACGCCATTTCGCAACTGCATGGGTTGGTTTGGTTGCACCGCAGCAGCTCACAGTACTCGGCGGTGCCCGCACATGGCCTCTCCCGTGCACACTCGCACTCCTGGCCGGCAGGTCCCGCACAATGGATCAGCTGGGCGGTTCCCTGCTCGGACAAAATATGCTCAAACCTGGTCTGCGATGGGAAGGCCATCACGCCGTCGATTAATTTAATTTGCGATTCCCATCCCAGAACACAGTTTGTGCAATCCACCTGCGCTCCGCAGTACGTGGCCGGCAACAGAGCCTCAGTTGGTCGGAGCTCGGTTCGGCAGTGCCTCCGGCCGGAATCCCAGTGGCATATTTCCACTGCATACACGGGCGGCGGAGGCACCGACGCACTAGTCGTGGAGTTGCCGGACCCCGGCCGGGGTGAAGAAGCTCGCGGCTTCCCACGGGCCGCATCGGGACCGGTGACACAACACAAAACGCTTAATAAAAATAGCACTATACCAGCTTGGGCAGCCATAGTTGCACGGGGCCCGTTAAGCTACTCCCTTCGCCCACATAGAACCTTACCCTGGGCGAAGCACTTTCCGCTCACACCTCACAAATCGGACACCCGTCCGCACACACGATTCCAGAGCACAACTCCACGCAACACTCGGACAACCGTCCGCAATCCGCACTAGAACCCAATTCACCACACAACACTTCCCTCGACTCCAACCAAGGCTCTTCTGGCCCTATCTATAAACTACACACAAAATTACAACGCACTTGTCTATGGCTCCGGGTAAGTTCTCGTCGCCCTGGCGAGTTTGCAACCTAAGGTCGGCCCGTAACGGAAAAGACGTAGCACACGACAGGGACGGCCGCGTCCCGAATCGCAACCGGGCGTTTGGTGGCCTGTGGTTCAGGGCTTACACCCACACAGATCGGAGTCCGACGCACAATCGTTTCCGAAAAACCCGAAAACCTCCCCCGCAAATGGCACTCGGCTTCCCACTCAACGGTTGCCCTAGGCAACGGTCAATAGGCCCATACGTCCTTTTCCTTTGTCCTTACGTCGCTCGGATGAGGGACGGTTGCGAAGTCCGTCCTCGGGAATTTTTTTAAAGTCCCGTCCGCAACTCAGGTACATAAACAATTAACACACAACACTAACTACTGTCAATTCAGGTGGGGTGTCGTGAAGTCACGGGAGGGTGTGACACCAGAGCGTCCCGGACTAGGTGCTGAACGTAGTCTCTCAGCAACCAGTCTTCGTACTCCCCGAACCAGTGATCTCGCCGCGACCGGCCTGCAGAGCTAGGCGGAGCGGATGAGGTGGAGGGGGAGGGATCGGTTGCCTCACGATCCGACTTCTCCTCCGTACGCTGGGTGGTAACTGGCGGGGGTGGCTGAGCTTGGGACGGCTCAGCGCTGGCCGCAGACTCCGTTCCCGTCTGTGATGGGGCCCCTGGTCGGCGTTCGGGACCGCTGGCGCCGGTAGTGGACGGTGATGAGGAGGGGTGGGCAACGTAGCGTCCTTTCACCACGGCTCCTCTCTTGGGTCTGAACGTGCGGGGGCGGAGGCCTGCTCTGGGCAACGCGTGCACTCGGGGCGATGGCTCCTCCCTTTCTCCTCCCTTGGCTCCTCTGCCCTCGCCGTCCGAATCGGAAGGCAGGTCGGGGGAGGATCCTCTTTCCGCTTCCGCCGGACTGTGGCGGGCGGGGGCTTCTTCCTCCTCCTCTCGTCCGGGCGTCCGGAATCCGAGATCCCGCCACCTCTTCCGCAGTTCAGTCAACGAGAGGTCCGACCCCGAATCGCCGCCATCGTCCGAGCTACCTGCACTAGGAATTAAACTTGGGCGGGGCGCCGCCGACCTTCTCACCCCTTTCCTTCTCCCTCGTTGCTCCTCTGGAGAGCTCGGGGTCTCCCCGTACGCCACACGGGCTCTTCGTCGAATCCGGTCGGACCTCCGAAGTGGGGGAGGGGGAGGGGCGACCGGCGCGTCGTCACTTGACTCGAATCGGTCACCACGCAACCGGTCTGCGTTATCTCCCGACTCCCCGTCGGAACCAACTTCTGGGGATGAGGACGAGCCCACGTCGAACTGCGGGAAGGGCTTACGGACGTGGTACGGCTTCAGCCGATCCACGTGTATGATTTCGGGGGTCTCTTTACCCCTTTTCATACGTGCCACTTCGTAATTGACGGCACTCGTTTGCCTCAACACGCGATACGGCCCCGCCCACAGCCTGGCTAATTTTTTTACCTGCTTTTTCTTCACGGCAGGGGTGTACAACATTACCAAATCACCGGCGCGAAACACGGGGCACTTGCCCTTCAGCTGGCTGTGCTTCTTCTGCTTGTCGGCTGCCTCTTTCAGGCATTCTTGTGCTTGCCGGAAAGCAATGTGCATCCGTTGCGTCACCATCGCCGTGTAATCGTCGGGATTATACGCCGGTCGTTTAGGCTGCGTAGCCATAGTGTGGGGAAGGCGGGGGTCCCGCCCAAACAAGTAGAAATGGGGCGTGTCACGCAACGTAGAATTGACGGCGTTCCGCATTGCCATCAGCGCCATGGGCAGACAGGCGTCCCAATCGCTTTGTCCCTTGCCCACGTAATAGGAAAGCGTGGAAGTCAGGGTTTGAAATATGCGCTCCGAGACGCCGTCACTCTGTGGGTGCCAAGGTGAGGTAAACACCTTCTTTGTACCCAGCAGGGCGCACGTTTCCTTGATCAGGGCACTCTTGTATTGGGGCCCCTGGTCGGAGAGCAGCGTATCTGCGACTCCGTATCGCGCCACAATTTCATTGACGTAAAGTTGCGCCACCGTCTCGGCTCGACAGTCCGCAGTGGCGAACGCTTCCGGCCAGCGAGTTAACACATCCACAAAAAGGATAACCCACTTGTTCCCTGAGTCACTGACCGGACGGGGCCCCAATATGTCAGTCGCTAGGGCCTGAAACGGCCGCTCCGGCACCGGCATGGCCTGCAAGGGGGCGTGTCGCCTGATCCGCCTTTTCTCCTGACACTTGTCACACGACTCAAAATACCTTTTCGCGTCGGTGTACATCTGTCGCCAGTAGAAGTCTCGGGACAGATTCTGTAATAAACGCTCAAACCCCAAATGACCCGAAAAGTGGGCGTCGTGGCAAGATGCCAACACAGTCTCAACCAGTGATGCGGGGACCACAAACTGGCAAAACATCCGCTTGCCCCGCCCACCCTCCTCTGGCGTTGTGTATCTATACAAAAGTTGGGTGTCAGTATCCCTAAAAAACTGGGCCACCGGGGCGGACCGAATGATGTTTTGGTCACAAACCTTCCCTTGTAAATATTGGGAGATAGCGAAAGCGAACGCATCACGCTCCTGAGCCGTCCTCAGGCGCTCCACAGACCAACCGGCCAAACTCAATGTTTTGACGGGACAGGGGATCTCCCCTTCCCGCACATGTGGCCTGCTGTCTGCGTCTCGAAGGGAGGGAGAGCCAAGGGGGGTAGGCCCAGACGGGGGAAGCCCACTTTTAGACGCTTCCGCGTTCCCTTGGCCATATAACTTTCCCTCCTCCAGCCTGGGTAGCTGACGTCACTGGGGTTCCCCTTTTCAGTATGCGATATATGGGAATCAATCCCTTCGATCCTAGGCTGGTGTCGCTGTCCCCTTCCGGATGTGTGGGGGCGGGGGCGCGGCTGAGGGCATCTGCCTGGTTTTTGGCGCCCTTCCTGTATTGGATCTTAAACTTGTATTGTTGGACGGCTAACGCCCACCTGGTCAACATAGCTGAAGGGTTGGAGGTCTTGAAAAGGTAAACCAGGGCCTGGGCGTCGGTTGTGAGTGTGAACTCACGGCCTGTTAGGTAATATTTCAATTTATCCAACGCCCAGACAATGGCCAACGCCTCCTTTTGCGTGGCTCCTTAGTTGACTTCACTGGGACGCAGCTTGCGGCTGATGAAGGCACACGGTTGCAGTTTCCCGTCCGCGTCCTTTTGATGAAGGACGCCCCCCAGGGCGTATGAGCTCGCATCTGTGGTGAGGAAGAAGGGTTGAGTGAATACCGGTGTTTTTAAGCACGGTTTGCAGGTCAAAGCCTTCTTCAGAGCCTCAAACGAGGCTTCGCATTCCGGTGTCCATTTGAAGTCCCGGTTTTCGAGCTTAGTTAACTCAGAGAGGGGGGTAGCGATTTTCGCAGCGTCCTCGATGAAGCGGCGGTAGAAATTAACCAACCCCAAGAAGGACTGCACGTCCTTGACGCACTTGGGGGTGGGGAACCGCTCCACGGCATCAATCTTGGCGTCCGCCGGTGCCAAGCGTCCCGGAGTCAGAATGTGGCCTAAAAATTTGACCTTGTTGGTGGCAAATTTGCATTTTTCCGGTTTCGCCGTGAGTCCCACCTCTTCCAGGCGAGTGAGGACGGCGTCCAACAGCTCCAAATGCGATTTCCAGTCATTATTAAATAATAACAGATCGTCGAAAAAATCGACCAAATGCTGGCCCGCCAGCCCGCTCAAGGCTCTGTTTACCACGCTACAAAACAGATTGGGCGAAATGCATAACCCCATGACCACCCTGGTAAACTGGTACTGCTCCGTGATCTTCCCCCCCACGCTGAAAGCCGTCTTATAACGGTCCTCAGGCGCGATACCGATCTGGAAGAACGCGCTTCCGAGATCAAGGGAGGAGAACAGGGATGCGTTTCCGACCGCGTTGATGAGGGTGTCCGGTTCCGGGACCGGATAGTGAGCGTCCGGAATCCGCGAATTTAAATTGCGGTAGTCGACGCAAAGTCGGTACGTACCGTCCGATTTCCGGACGAGGATGCAGGGGGCGTTGTAACACGATATCGTACGTTCTATTATGCCTGCATCCAACAGCGTTTGTATCTGATCCCGCATTGTCTGTTCCAACGCCTCCGGTACCGCGTAGGCCCGCTGGTAGCATGGGGTTTCGTCCTCAAGTGGTATCCGCATTTCCGCAAGTGACGTGAACCCTATTTCGGACATATCGTGGGCGAACGCCATCGGGTGGCGTAGCAGTATCGCCTCCACGTCCGCTCTGTCGTCTGGCATCAAATGATTCAAGTTGAATCTGGACAAATCCAGGGGTCGGCTCGCCCGTTTTTTCCTGGCGCTCTCGGCGGCGGGGGGGATTTCGATAGGGGTAAAGGTGGCTGTGCTGACGGCGTGGCCTACTTCCTGCCCCTTCGGGACCGAGATGGTCCGGTCGGAACGGTTCGTGATCACCACCGATGCCGAGTGGTCACCGTCCAGCCGAACAATCGCATCTGTCAATTTTAAAGGCAGATAGGTCCCCCGTTCGTGTTCAATTAACAATTCCGAGTGCCGGGGGGCGCCCTGGTTGCTGAGCCGAGCGACCCGGCTAGATCCCGGATTGAGTCGGAGCGGCTCACCCAAACAGACGCTAATTTTGCTCACCGGCAACGCTGTCTCCAAGAATTGTATGTCTAGGGACGTAATCTCTGGATCCCGACTGGCGGTTCCGATTTCCGGCAGTCGGATCCCGAGGCGCGGGCTCACGAAGCATCTCTCGTCCGCCATGTAATTAAGGCCTAACTGGCGTACGGCCGCAATCCCTAGTATCGCCTCGTGTTCTGGGCTCACTTCCTTTCTGGGCACGAAGAAAGGAAGGAGAAAGTCTCTCGTATCCAACCTAACCTTTATCAGAAATTTGCCCTCTAAAGGATAGATTGCGTTGGACACGGTACCGGCAATAATGTCCGTAGGTTCCTTGCGGATCGCGACACGTGGATCCTTGCGGAACTGCGCAAGGAGGGAGGGGGTCAGGATATTTAAACTAGCCCCCGTATCAACGAGAATACGCACCGGATGGCTATACATCGTGCTAAGAATGATGGGGCACCCATTCATAAGTCTGTGGTCCGGATGTGCCTCATAATCCGAGGACGACCGGGCCACGCTACAACTCCAAGGGCCGTCGTGAAATTCGGCATCGCCCATGTGCGGCCACTCGCTCATGGACTGCCCTGGCAGTTTAAAGTATCGCCATTTGATTCGAGTTGGGGGTCGCAATCATATTCTGCTCTAACATGATGCTGGGGCAGCCTTGAGCCGTGCGGGGGTCCCGACTGGCCTCCGTTACCAACTGCCCTCCAATTCATATTCTCGGCGCGCATAGGGCCAGGAACCTGTGAATAAATCCTACGGTTTTCCGGGGGTCCCACGGGCCCCATGTGGGAAGGCCTCCGGCTGCAACTGGCGGCAAAATGGCCGCTTTGGCCGCAGATGTAGCAGGCCCCGGGCTGGTAAGGTCGGTGCCCACCTGGGCCTTCTCCGGACGAGTTTCCCCTCTGCATAGGCATTTCCCTAGTATTGGCCGGGTTCTGTGCGTCCAATCTTTTTTCCAACAGATCCATCCGGTCCAGGATTTTCGCGTATACGTCAGTGTTCGGATCAAGGGGAGGGGGGTGCGGAACCCCTTTTGGCGCGTCCAGCCTGTCCAAGCGTTCGAATATCTTGGTCAAGACGTTAGGCCTATCTTTTCCCTTGTCCTTGGACGGGGTGGGGGCGGGGGTCGAATCTACCGCGCAAGCTGTTTCGTCCTCGGCCCCGTCGGACACCTCCGTCCCGTGGTCGGCCCGGGTGCGGGTTTCCACGGCTCTGACATGAGCTTTACCTCCGTCTACCATCATCAGGAGGTTATTTTCCTCTAGTACGGCAGCCTCAAGAGCGCCCTGGAGGTCGGTGGTCTCTTTAGCCAGCACGCCTCGGCGGATGGCGGGCTTCAAGCTCCGCGTAAAATGGCTGTGAACTAGGGCCTGGACGGCCGGGGCCCCCAAGTCCCTAATGTCCCTTCCGTGCTTTTCCACTCGGGTCACGTACTCCCTAGCCGACTCCTTGTCTTCCTGCTTAAGATCCATAAACGTGGCAAGTTTGAGTGGCAGGGGGATAGGGGGCTTGAACCGGGCTTCTAAAGCAATTTGGAATGCATCCACGGTGTCGAGGGCCTGCACAGACGGCGAATCTCGAACAAAATCCGCGGCGGCGCCCCTCAATTTGGCTTTTAAAATCAAAAGCTGCGCCTCCACTGACCAGGTGCCCAGGGTAGCCGAACTTCGCAGTTGGGCGAAGAACTGGTACGCGCTGACTTTATTTTCATTCCCGTCGTACGCGGGTATCAGGTTGCATAACCCGGAGTTAGGTATATTTGCCATTTTCCTTGATCTCTCAGAGCAAAGCTCCGCACAATGGAAAGCTTCCCTGCGAGGCTTTCCCTCCTCTCAAGGACTGGCGCGCTCTCCGCTCGACAAGCTAGGCCGGGCGCGCCGGATGCAGCGTCTGCTCTCGGGGCCAAGGAGCACAAGGCAGGGGAGGGGAGAGTCCCAAGCTTCCTCGTAGGCTTCGAGCGTGGCCAAACAATGCAACAAATCCCACTAAATCAAGAAGCCAAAGCTCGCAGTTACGCTCTGTAATACGCAGCGTTGCCTAACTCAGGAACGTAAGGGCTAAATATGATAGCACAAATGCTGTAGCGTGCGTTTTGGAAGTCAAGCCTAGGCCAGATCGAATCGTGTACACCCCCACACCAATCAAGAGGACGTCCACTATGAAAGCTTGGGTGATCTCTACCTTAATATCTGACATTGGGGGGTGCAGTTCGATTGGAAAACTTCAACCTCAGAACTACGCTCGTAATGCAAAACAAAATAGGCAGCCTGCCAGTAACCAACAACGGCTACTCACAAGGCCAGTGCTTCCCGTTAGGCAGCCCAGGCTCGCCAAAACGAAATAGGTGAGTTGATAAACTACGGCGTGTGTTCCCGTGGACAACCCTAGGCCTATCCGGATTGCTGTCAATCCGCCGCTAATACAAAGAGTATCTAAAACCATGGACCCTGTTATTTCTGGGTCGAAATTCGCCATGCAACAATTCGAATTCAAATTTACCCAACCCAATGTCGGCTCTAGTCCAACTCCCACGCGTCTCGGTGGCCAGACTCCCGATATTTCAACAAGTATTTTCCGCTGTAATACGCGAGAGAGAACCAGATTACTCGGATAGGGGTGTCCAGATCGATCAGGAACAACCCGGTCATCAACAGGGCGCGTGAGAAGGAGTCTTTACCCGCAGTGGGCACCGCCTCCTCCACTGGCAGAGCAGCCAGCCCTCCAAAATAAGGTCTCAATTCCCGGTGAACAAGGCTAAAGGTCGTGGTCCTTAATTCCCGCAAGAATGATCCCATGCCAGTCCAATGCTCCACAATATTTCAATTCCTTTACGCAAGATATCAATATCCACGTTAAATTACTGGGCACCTCAGGCCGCCTATACCAACACTCACACGCCACCTACGAAGCTAGCCCCCGTTACAAGGCGAAACGTCTTTCTTTCCTTAGTTCAAAGGCAACGCCCAAATCAAGATATCGTCAAGATACGTCCATATAAAGATCATCATGTCTAAACCCTCAATAACGATTGCTAGATTCTCGGCCACCATTCTGTACGAAATCTTACCCCTACAATTTCACTTGTCTCAAGATTTTAACTTCAAACCTAGGGTGTAACCCCTAGGGCAAGGCAAATTTACGCTTAAATCTCCAAGGAATCCGCTATTAAACCGCAAATCTCAACCGCGTCGCAAAATTCTGAATTTAAGCACTATGCGCAACAATGCCAACAATAACACAAACGCCAACAATGCC
>JAQGAL010000040.1:0-12316 GCA_034697385.1 Lithobius mutabilis | reverse complement strand
ATCAAACCTGTAGTTAAGGCCTTTTTCCTTTCCCAACAAATAATCAAACCTGTAGTTAAGGCCTTTTTTCTTATGAAGGCGACAAAACAACTGCATACACCAAGATCAAATGGGACGTTTATAAAAATTCTGTTTTGATTTACTTGGTATATATCACCTTATGCTAGTTACTTTAATAGTCCTACTTATTTAGCGTAGATTGAAATAAAAAAAACTGAGCAACTACAAAGTAATTAATAAAAGCAGAAATGCTTTGCCTGGCTTGAAATATAAATAGAAAATTGCGTGTAAATACTTTACTTTGGGCGGACTTAAAACAATTTCCGAATAGCGTTGGACATAGTGTCTTACTTTTCTTTGGGCGTAATTGAGAAATATCCAGGTTTGCTTTGGAATAAAATAGCATGAATATGAACACAATTGCATTCGATTGAAAGTATCAGTCCTAGTACGAGTCCTTTATCAGATTTAAATTGTATCTGTTTAGCGTTTAGTTCTCAAACTTCGCGTTTAACTTTATGGTTATGATAATTTTCACGCAAAGCCATTTCGTCGGATAATGTCACTATAGCGAGGGCTACAACAACTTCATGAAATTAGGCGACCATACCATACTTCAAGTAAGGAATAGAATACGTATAAAGGATTAAAGGACTACAGCTGCTTGTACCCAGATTTGTTTACTATATTTGCATATGACCCCTTAAATTCCATTCTTAATTTCGAGCGTTGTTTCATAAAGTGGATCAGTATGGAAACCTCCACAAGGATTACAAACTATGGTGCAATATTGCCGAAAACATCATTACGATATCCAAACCAAAGGCACACGTAATCAAAAAACCTCGTGAAGTTTAGATATCATACTACTTAGCCAAACGCTAAATCTTAACACATTTAGTACATTTAAAACAGTTCCGTATTAAATTTGAAGATGATTTTAATAAGAGTGACCTCCAGCCTAAACTTCAGGAGCTTGTTCTAGTACCGTTAAATGCCTCTTAGTTTGTGGTTTTGTTCCGTATTTGTATGCTTTAGCGCTCTAGGCTAAATAATAAAAAGTCGCCCCCCACTTTTTTTCCGTTTAAAAATAAAACAAAAAAATTACTCCACAAAAAAGTGCTGAATGAACGGTCATTTGGTTGTAATAAGTTGAAGTCCTACAATTTTTTTGGCAACTTGATGGCGCCCCCAAGAAATCTGGTGCCCTAGGCTGCAGCCTATTTAGCCTAAGCCCATGTAAGGCCCTGGTTCAGTCTCTCCACCTGTCAGCTTCAGTAAAGTTGCAGCACAGAAATTCACAGCTCACCTCCAACGAGCAGAAATTCAGGAAATATGTCAAGTTTGTAGTTCTTACGAAGTAAATTATTGAAATTTCAGACAGAGGCCTACTACCTAGCAATTGAATTGACATTTGGTTGAGATTTGACCACAGATATTAGCTATGCAGTACATTGTTCCTCCTTGTAGCCTACTGTCACCAAAACTGAGTAAACGTTTATCACAACGGATTCTACCCCCTGCACAGTGTCTAAATTTTAATAAGCAGCAATACTGTTATGTGACCATTTTTGCGGCTTGGTAATTTTGGACTAGATTCTTAAACAAACTAATTAAATACTTAATAGGTTACCTACCTGCAGGTTCAGTTAGAGTTCTTCGTCTTCAGTGCTGGATTTCCGTGTAGGGGAGTGCAGGCGCAGAGTGGGCGTAGCACTGCCAGATTTAACGTCTGGTGCGGTTCCGGTCGGCAACTTATTCAACCCTATCGACATTGGCTCGTGTGATGACACGCTTTCTTTTGGATCCGATTCGTCCAATTCTTCGTCTACTTCTTCAACTGTCTCTGGAATATCAAACCCGAGCTGAGCGAAGCCAAGGGGCTGCTTCAGCATGTTGCTATCAACATAGCTTTCAGTTTCAACCATAACCGGTGCACTGTCCGTGGCTGAGGGATCATTTTGGAAAGCATCGTCCTGGTCAGATAAAGATGTTATGCCTGCAACTTCCAAGTTTGCCAGTACAGCATCGGGTGACTGCTTTCCAGAATTCAAGCTGTCATCAACAACGGACTCTTTCTTGCTATCAGCAGACTTTGTACTGAGTGCATCACGATCAGTTTTTTTCTTCTCCGAAGGAATATCGTCATGGAATTTTAAGCTGGTGTCTTTATTCAATGCCGATCCAAAACTAAGACCTTCCGCCTTTTCAAGGTAAGGCTTTTTCTGCCAGGCAGTAGGCGACGTTGTTCCACTTGCAAATGGCGGCATGTCGCGGGCTCCTTGTTCAGAACTTGGTGGCTCTGGCCTGCGTAGGTCGAGATCAGAATCTCTCTTGCTCTCAAGTTCTTTATCTTTGATGCTATGAAACGATTCGGAAACAATAAGATCATCTGCATCAGACCTGGCCGATATTGGGGGAATTACTTTATCTAAATCTTTTACTGGGGAAGATTTATCTACATTTAAATAGTTTAGATAACTCATGTTTGATCCAATATCACTTGAAGATTTGCTACTAGAAGGTGAAATTTTACTCGATGGAGATTTAGTTTTTTCATCAAAATTAGCCGATCCCCAAATTGTGCTTGGTGGTTTTTTATCTCCAGCTCTTGCACTGTCAGCAGACTTGGCACTAGCTGATGATTTGACACTAGGTGACGATTTTTGGCTTACAGATGACTTCTTGCTTTGTGCCGATACTGTAGAGTGGATAGTCCCAGAACTAAAATATTCGCCCATTTCAAAACTCTTGTCAGGAGCCCCGCTACGTGCAGACTTGCTACTTGCAGAGGATCCGATGCTTGGAAGAAGAGATTTTGTGCTTGATGACTTGACACTTGCTTTCTCCTCAGTAGGTGAAAAGGTAGGAAGCACAATTTCAGGAGCTTGGGAAATTGGTTCTTTTTCCATCTTCTCACTTTTCACTGATACAGTTTCAGGTGGCATTCTTTCCACCTTAGCTGTGCTAGTAACCGATTCTGTGCTGCTTGGTTCATTTGAAGCAGTAGTTGTATCTGGCGTTTTCACACCAAACACCATTTGTCCCCAAGGCGGAGAAACATCTGACCTAAATTGGATTTTGTGTACCTCATCTAGTGGACTACCATCAACGCTATCACGCTCAGAATATTGTGACTTAGAACTTGCTTTGCTAGATGACTTCGTAACAGACTTCCTGCCCTGTTCATTGGGGGATGAACGACTTTCCACTCGCTGGCCACTTAGTGGAGCAAAAGAAACATCTGATCTGAACAGGTTCTTGTTCAACTCATCTTGTTGATCACCATCAATACTATCACGTTCAGAATATTGTGATTTAGAACTTGCTCGGCTGGTTGACTTTGAAGGGTCCGACGACTTCGTAACTGACTGACTGGCTTGCTCACTTGGAGGTGAACGGCTGCCAACTCGCTGTTCACTTTGAGGAGCAGAAGAAAATTTTGAGCTTGTCGATGACTTAATGTTTAAATCATCCTTCTCATTTACACTGCTAGTTTCCTTTTCAGGAGAACTGATACTTGTTTCCTTTCCCAATGTTTCTCTTGATGCTTCCTTGGTTCTGCGTTCTTTATCAGGTTCAAGAGATTTTTTGCTCAGTTGCGGAGTTGGGGTAATACCCTCCCCAGACGTACTATCGATATCAAATCTCTTACCAGATCTTGTACTTGTGCTAATTGATGTAATACTTGGTTCCA
This sequence comes from Lithobius mutabilis, assembly GCA_034697385.1. NCBI lineage: Eukaryota > Metazoa > Arthropoda > Chilopoda > Lithobiomorpha > Lithobiidae > Lithobius > Lithobius mutabilis. Next base: position 8,619 of record JAQGAL010000040.1, on the reverse strand, counting down.
TCACTACCTTAGAGAGCGAGTTACCAGGAGTTTCCATAGACGTCAAGCTAGGGACATCTGGTTCAACATTGCGACGGGACCTCTCACTAACGCGAGATGTTGCACTTTGCGGTTTTTTAACAGCAGATCCTTCGACTTGGCCCATTTCTTTCCACCTCGATTTATTACTACGGACAGACGCGATACTTGGTTCTTTCACTGGTAAAGGCTGCAGAGTTTTGATCTTTTCGGATTTTTCACTCACAGAAGATGCAAGACTTGCTCTTTTAGGTTCTAAACTGTCATCAACACGTGGTCCTGAACGTGTGCTCAGAGAAGAAGTTGTACTGGGCTCAGACACTGCATTTGTTTGCCTGTCATCGTTTGGCAAACTGGATACAGACTTCGAACCTGTCTTTGAAGCTGTTAAGTGACTAATAGAAGAAGTAATGCTTAGCTCTTTGAGTTCTTGCAGAGATCGTGTGCTAGTCTTCTCACCTGCAGAAACAGTACTTGACAAGCGATCTCTGGTCTTTGAGGGAGATTTTTCACCAACCGATGGAGTGCTTACCGCTTTCAATTCTTCTGACTTATCATCGTACGAATTAGAAGACAACTTGCTGTAAAGTTCAACAGCGTTTGGTCCAGATTTTGCAGTAATAGGCGATACTACATTGGGATCTTTTGGCAGTCTCAGTGATCGTTCATGTTTATCGACTAACCCAGCACTGTGCACATCTGCTGTAACCTTTGACCGTGATTTGACACTAGTTGATGCTCTCACACTTGGTTCGTCTGCCGTTCTGTTATCGGAAATAGGTTCAGCTGCTGACCAATGCCTAATAATCTTCGTACCAGACTTTTCACTATCTTTTGACCTAGATTTATCCACGACTGTTAAATTAAATTCATCAGATTTCTTGACGTTTGTACTGGGAATTGTATCGTATATGTGGTCAATTCTAGTTTGGCTTGCTCGATCAATTGTTTTTACGCTAGACTTGGAACTACTTAAGTCTTTCCAATGGTCGTCAGTAATGGGTTCAGCAGCTGACCACTGACGTGTAACTTTTGTACCAGATTTAGTCAAACCATCAGTTCTCTTAGTTCCAGATTTCGAGTTAAGTAATTCGTTTATTCTAGCATCCAGTGCTTTTTGCGCTTCATCTTCTTCTGACAATCTTGACGTAGAGATAATGCTGACCTTTTCCCCAGATGAGTCACTGGTAGAAGATATGAAACTAGGTTCTTTAACAGTAGTCTCCGATTTATCTTTAGATGTTGCATCAGGAGACAACGGACTACTCTCAGTTTTCCGTTCTACTTCCTCTGGTGACTTAATCGAATTTCTGAGTTTTTGCTGAGATGTAATGCTATCCCATGACGTCCGCCTTACTTGTTTCTCTTTTTCAGTTTTGTCTTCAGGTGTAAATTCTGAAGCCCAAGGGCTGCCCAACTGCCCCATATCTTTAGCATCAGACATTTTGCTAAGAGTCGACGTAAGGCTTGATTTTTCTTCCTCTGGATTTGCTGATTTGTTGTCTTCAGAGATTCCGGAAATTGATCTTTTAGAAGATAAGAGTACGTCACCTTTCTTTCCCGATTTCGCACTAGAGGAAGAAAATGTCGATTCCTTTGATGTTTTTAGCTGCCTGTTATTTGCAATAATTTCTTCTGCCTTTTTCCAAGGATCCATCTCTTCCATCTGCTGCACTTCCGTTTTAGCATTTGGCGTCAATGATAGACTTGGCCTTTTTGTATCTTCAGAGCCTGTACTCGGTAAATGTGAGATTTTTGGAGTTGATTTTGTGGTTGCTGAGTATGTGATCTTGTACCCTTTTGACATATTCTCAGCATCTCCTTGTTCTACACTGCGAGAATGAGCATCAACCTTATGAGCAGATTTGTCAATAGTAGAACTGCCTTCCTTTAATGACGTAGGTCGCTCCTCAGTTCTTCTTGATCTCCAACTTCCTATCGACACTGCAGTTTGCAATTTAGAACTTGGCAACTGGTCTTGGGAGGAATCTTTGACCGACTTTTTCAAACTATCACTGCTGGTTGTTTCTGTTGCAGATGCAGCTCGCTGAGAAGGCATATCAAATTTAAGCCCCGACTTTGAACTTAAGAACGATTTAATGTTCGAATCAATTTCTTGGAGGGATTTTGCATACTCTGTCTTGGTGATGGATCGAACTGCAGATTTTTCATCCCTCGCAACTTTACCAACATCCTGAGTTGCTCCGTAATACGTGAAGCTTCCAATTTGTTGGTCCACTGCATCTTCCAATTTCTTACTCCTCGTTGATTGGACGAAGGATTCAATATCTTGTTCCACAGCAAATTTTGGAACACCAAAGTCACCACTCCGGTCATCAGTTTTCTTGTCAGTTGTATTTTCAGATTTTAGACTGGATGCTGAACTGAAGCCAGACATTGAACCGGATTCTTGTGGTTCGGAACTGACAATATTCGCATCACTTAATACGTCAGACTTAGATCTAAAACTTGGATACGGTTTGATAATTGGAAATGTGGCATTCTCATCAGTAACTTCCATTACGCGCTCACGAGTTTCGGATGTTGGTGGGGACGATACCTTCAACAAATACGACTTTGTCGATTGAGTGCTAGGATAAGGTTTGATCTTAACGAAGCCACTTAATTCACTTTGGTCTAGTTCGGATTCAACAGTTTGCTCCAGTTTGCTTCCTTCAACAGTGTAACTGTACACCAAGTCTGACAACACTGAACTCTCCTTCTGTTCAGTTACATGTTCAGAACGGATAGTGGCTGAAGATTTCTGGCTTGAGTCTCTCGTCGAATCTCCAGTGCGCATTTCAAGAGGATGGCCAGTTTTACTGTGATCTGAGATTGATGCAGTTGAAACTTTTGCAGATTGAGTATCGAGCTCGAAACTTAATTTGCTCGTGAGCGTGTCAATTGATCCAGATGTTATGAATTCTGCTCCACGTTCGGTGGACTGAGGGCTTTCCTTTAAGGAAGATTTTATGCCAAAGTCCAGCAGATTAACGGTCTGTGGCAATGCATCTAATCTGAAGTCATCATTTAAACCCTGTAGAAGCTCCTTGTGTGAAGGCGTACTTTCTGGTGTTTTTGAACTAGCTGCAGACTTTGCACTCTTTGACGAATGCTTACTTGTGTAAGATTTCAAACTAGGAGATGACTTAACATACGTTTGAGATTCAGTGGGTTTGTGTGAACGATCATAATCGGATGGTTCGTTTGTATGAAGAGTTTCTTCTAATTCTTTTTCAAGTCTATCATCGTTTTCCGAACTCGTGGAAACCACCAGTGCATCCTCTTGGTTAATAGAAGATTTCATAGCTAAAATTTCACTGTCGGTAGATTTCTCCTCTTTTATAGTAACTAAAGCTTCAGATATGTGTGAACGAGCTATACTATCTTGTAAGGAATCTTCTCCTTCCATTTCGTAGTAAGGCATAACCTTCACTTTTTTCAAATAGGATAACCCGTCTTCTGGTGAATGGCCAGGTGTTATAACCGGGATTATAAAGTATGGTTCACCTTGCACTGTTGTCAAACGAGTTCTTGTTTGACTTGGTTCAGTCAAGAATGATAGCCCTGGAGTCAATTTTTCAGCAGTCTCTGCTTCATCGTAAGATTTGAAATCCCATTCTACCGAATCTTCAGTGCCAACTACTTCACCATCGGGCAAGAACTCATTTTCTGCCATTAGGTCACTGCTTGTTGAGTGCGTATCGTAATCCTGAATATGCACCTTCGGATAATGGACATCAGCCCTGTTAGCGAATGCAGGTTGCTCCGAAAAGTCTTCATACTCTATGAACCTTTCATCTGCCATACTTTTATCGCTAATGCCACGTTGAACATTATCAGTTCCCATTGATGTTGTCGACCCCATGACAGAAGTCCCAGAACGTTCTATGAATGGCGGAAGAGTTTTTTCTTTGGTGCTGTCAGCACCACTCCATTCAGTCAGCTTTTCAAGAACTATTACGTAACTTTCAGAAGATTTAATGGTTTCATCATATTCATGTTTCAGAATAGAAGCTAGGTTCCGTTGTTCACCTTCGTCTGTATATTGCTTGTCTTCTGTAGAACCACGCTCCTGCAACCACAAATCTAAATAGTCTCGGTCCTTTCCTTCCTTCGAATCTTCAACGGAAACTTTTCCCATCCCAGTTACTTCAGCCATAGAGTCTGTTGATTTAATTATCGATTCTTTAATCAATTCCAGTTCCCTTTTTAAAGATTCAACCACAGATAAGCTGCTTTCACCTTGCTCTTGTTCCACAGGTATAAGGTCGTGCTCAGGTCGTTCAGGTTTCTGCAGAAGGGAGCTCACACTTTCTGCTTCCTTCAGCAGCTGTAGTACTCCACTTCGTTCTGACTGTTTACTAATAACTGACTTAGCCGACGTTTTACTTTCGGAAAGCTTGCCAATAGATTTAGCAGAAAATTTGCCAGGAAGTTCATTTTCCGCTTCAGTTTCTCCACCATGAGATAACGCAGACTGGAGTTTAGATAATATTGCTGCTTCGGTTGCACTCGATACCCCATACAGACGATCTTTTTCATGAAACGCACCATCAATTCCTTGTGGTTCAGTTCTTGGCACAGATTTTACGGATGGTTTACTGCAAACCCCTTCCAGTTTGCCCTTCTCAATTTCATCTTCAAGCTGTAGTTTGGATTCTACTTTGTAAGTAGCAGCACTAGAATGCTTACTGTCCGCAATTCCCATCACTGCTGGATTTAATTTACTTTCTTCAAGGTTAGTCATCCTTGACGTACATCCTTCCTCACCTGGTGCTTGAACTAAATTGTTATATTCCACTCCTGCCCACGGATCTTCTAATCTACCGTCGTCTTCCATTACTATTTCAGCAAGATCCAATGTTCTGCTATTGTCAATAAACTGTACCACTACTGCAGTACTGATAGTACTGCCAGAAAGATTGTCTGGTATCTTATTCGTTATCTGTTGTAGTGTCTGCGAGGCTAATTGAATTCTAGATGATCTTGGCACCAAGCGCCAATGCTCCTCCTGGTATATTGGTTTACGATCTATTTTGAATGGAGACAGCTTCGTCTCGTCTGAATTAAGTACAGATTGGGAGGCCCTTTGATCTGTTGCCAACATCTCAACAATTTCGCCTATGAAATTCTGGAATGACGCTTGTAAGGATACTGCAGTTTCCTCTTGCGTAGGGTTGCTTGCACTTTCTTTCTTCTCTGCTGGTAAGACTGTTACTTGCCACGTTACAGTTTTTTGGTCAGTAACTTTACTGTCCACAGCTTGCAATCGCAAGGAATTTTCCTGATCGTTTTTGGGACCTTCTGGAAATTCTAACTTGTGCATATGCATGTCGATGTTGCTTTTGACATCACTACCGACATAAATATCTGGTTCCATGAGTGATGAAGTATTCTTTAGTATTAAGGTGTCAGGCCTCTTTACTTTGACTGGAAGGGAAGTGGCTGTTGGAGATGCAGACACATTGCTTCCTACGCTATACCGACTACCTTCAATTTCCTTAAAAGCCTGCAATGGTGTTCGACGGAAATTTGTCTCAGGTAACATGTCCGACCCTTCATTCTCCTCAGTTAATTCATCCTGGTTAGATAAATCCATGTCTGTTGTGGCGAAGGGTTGTCTGGATTGTTCATCAGCTGTTGGTGGCATAAAACCCTTGGTCATCACAGTTTCTCCTTGACTGCTAGACAGGTGGTAGTCTCTAGAGCTGAAGTCGCTGTCTGTAGATAAAGTTCCTCCTACACCAGGCTTTTCTAGAACCTTGCCCCCACTTATAGCAGAAAGTAGTAATGACAAATTGCTAGCAGGTGACTTATTCAGCTGGTTTGCCAAAACTTGCGATATTGTTTGCTTAAGATGATCAGTAGCATCTAGTATACTTTCGTCCGTAACCACCTGATCACTGCTGACTATGACATATGGAGCAATATCTTGTATTGTAATAGTTGAGAAAGACCTTCGATCAGTAGGGGCAGTGAAAAGGGCTGGTCCCCTATCCTCTTCCGAACTAATAAATTGTTCTTCTTGTTGCATTAACGGTGAAATGACTTCAAAATCAGTATCGCCAGAGACGAATGATCTGCTTTCTCCTTCACCTTCTTTCATCCTGTCTATTGCCTGTTCAGCTTCAGTAACTCCAATTTGGCGGCCAGGGCCAATACTTGAAAGCGACTGCAGTAATTCGAGGTAGAAATTATTGTCAACGTATTGGTTAGACATGACGAAGCCTTGTTGGGGATGGCCGATTAGAAATCCTTGACCTTGACCTGCTGCAATTCCACGCGAAGCATCAGTAATATCAGTCATCATGGGACTGAAGAAAGGCTGGGAAAAGTAAGGTGATCTTTCTACTGCCTCAGCCGGCCACACAGCTTGTCGGTGTAATACTTCTGCAGGGGAGTACTGCACATCTCCAGTTGGACTGGGAGCAAATTGTTCACGAGGTAGTTCCACAAAGCTTGCTGGCGGCGCAGATGGCTCAACACTAGGTTGTTGCGTACGGTAATCTTTCGTGGCATTACTTGATGCACTGGAACTGGCATCATCATCAGTTGTAACCGATGATGAACTTTCAGTCGCTCTAACGTCAACGCCAATTATTTTTGCAGGTAACAGGACAATTTTAATGCTATCCACATATTTGTCGGGGCTTAAACGCATTTTCATGGACGGCGACTTTGATCTCACTCTCTTCTTTTTCTTGGGATCCGCTTCTTGAGAGACTTGCTGTGCAACTTGTTCGGCTTTTTCCACTGCTACATCCGCTTCTTTCGCTTTTCTCTTCTGTCTGTGACTACGTTTGCCCGCCTCTTTCTCAGATTTACCTTCTGAAGCAATCTTTGAACCTGACGAAACCTCAAGCTCTATTTCTACTTTCTTATCTTTACCACGTTTGTCCTTTTCTATTTTACTTGCTTTACCATCAGTCTTGTCACCTCGCCCTTCCTTTTTAAGAGCCTTTCCAGGAATCTGGTCTTTCGTTTGGAGTTTAAGTTCTTTTTGCTGTCCTTTCCTCTTAGTTTCGGCGTCAGCTGTTGGAGGTTTTCTACCACCGTCTTCTTGAAGTTTCTTCAACCCCTTGCGACCAGTAGAAGTCTTCTCCTTGTCTTTCTTCTTTTGGTTGGGCTCTGCAGTAGGTGTTAAACGATGAGCTTTTGTCGCAGACGGTTGTTCCTCTGTTATGGAAGAAGTAGACAGACTTGTTGAACTCTCAGAAGAGCTAAGCTTAGGTTCTTCAGTTGCTTCGGCAGCCAACTTTTTCCTGCCTTTCAGTTCACGCTCTTCAACAAGCATATCTTTCTTTTTTCGGCCTTCACCTCTTAGTTGATCTTGCAGCTCTACGTCTACCTGTGGAGATGGTGTCACTTTTTTAGGTTTCGGTTTTGCTCTTGCCAAGGTCTCGTCAGCACCCCTTTCGTCTTCAACGTGCATATGCTCACGCAGCGCTTTTCGTTTATCACTTCGTTTAGTCTTGTTTACTGCGGCATCATCATCTACGTCATATGCTGTGTCGTCCGAGTGTATAAATTGTTCCGGATCAGTGGTGATAAATTTGATCTTTTGACCTTTTTTTGTCTTGATTTTTGTCACTGGTTCCTCCGCCTCCACTTCCGGTGGCGACAGTATCGGTGGCCTCTTTTTCCCTTTCGACTTTTCCACCTCGATAATCTCTTCGTCATCAACAATTTGATGTTTTAACGGGAGTGATCCAACCTTTGCGCGCTTGCCTTTAGCCTTTAACTCTATTTCTTCAACTAGAGAAACCTCTTCAACACTGGGTTCTACTGAAAGTTCTCGTCTAGCATGCTTCTTTCCCTTTCTTTTCTCAGAAGGCAATGGCTCTTCTTCGTATTCCACTGCTGCCTTAATTACGTCGCGCTTTTTTGACTTTGGTGGTACAATTTCTGCCAACTCTGAAAAATCGGGGATACCTTTTGTCGGTTGTTTGCCTCCACGACCTTTTGGTTTGTGCTTGGTGTCGATTAATTCTTCCGTGATTTCACTTGCGTCTTCCTCATATTTTTTAACAGTCGGAGCAGTTGGAATACGTTTCTTACTGCGTAATTTGTAATCTGGTTCAGGCTCTTCTAAGTCTTCAGTTGTTGGTCCCCTTTTCGGTGGTGACTTCTTGACTCTGGACTTTGGTTCTGCCATCATTTCGTGGAAGTCTGCTGCCAGTTCTGGAAAGAGAATTTTAGTCATGGAATGTTAATCTTGAGTACCCAAATTCGATAGGTATTATATAGGTATATTTGTGTAAATAGGTTATGGTTGCAAATTGCAGTATTAAGTCATCTATGACGCATTCAGTGAAGGTGTGTGACGCGACCTTTAAGCATTCTAACAGGATCACATAAGGAAAATTCATCCAATTATCATCCAAAATTCATCCAAAATTCCAATTCATCACATAAGGAAAAAGACGTAACTTCGAATGTTTCAGTTAAATGCTAAAGAAAAGCCCAAAAAAGCGCTACTAATGTAAATTAGTTTAATAGAAATTCCATTTCGTCAATTACGTAATAAAAACAACATTTAAAAGGCAATATTTCGCTGCTCGTTATATTTAGGCAGCTTTATCAAGCACAAGCATAAAT
>JAQGAL010000039.1:0-12706 GCA_034697385.1 Lithobius mutabilis | reverse complement strand
AACCAGTGTAGGAATCCGTTTTGTTACGCGGAGGCACGAATTTTTGTCTTTAAGGATAGGGACATTAAAAGAATACAAGAAGTACTTAATTCAGTGGTACTACAAGGGAAAGAGGAAAAGGGGAAACCACTGAAAAAACGGAAACGTTTGAGAACACAGAAGCAGTAGAAATAAACGGGTTTTATTTTTGTGTTTAAGGACTAAGTAATTAGAGGTTATGACGTGTATGTACTAGCATTAAGACTGAGCAAACGGAGAGTTTGAGAAATTAGGGGTAACGTAGAAAGTTTTTTTTTACTCTCGTGTTGCATACTTTGCACGCAGTGCACAGTTGAAGATGGCTGCACCACCGTCTATAACGGGCTACTTAAGCCTAATTCCGAATTACTATGGGGAAGAGACAGGGACAGACAAAGCGGGATTGGAAGAGTTCATGGAGAGCATTAGAAATGCGGGAGCTATCGCTCAATGGGCCGATGTCAGTACATTTCTCACAGTGTTGAAAAGTAAGTGCAGAGGACCAGCAGCAGCGTTTTTGAGGGATTCACCGGCCGTAAGAGGTTTGCAAACTTTAGCAGAGTTTGAGGCCGAATTCAAGAAGAGATTCAAGCCGGAAGTTCCGCTCCCAAATCTACTTAATAAGTTTATGACACTCAGACAGAAAGAGGACGAAAAAGTGTTACCGTTTTCAGTTAGGATACGCAAGGAGGGACGAGAATTATTGAAGGCTTCATCCGCTCCACCCGCAGGGCTTACAGCAGCAGAAATTGCGATCTATACACAGGCTTCAGTCAAAGCGAACGAAGAAATCATACTTAGTCAGTTTTGCGTGGGAGTGAATGACAAGATCAGGAGATATCTATTGTCTAAGGCCCCAACTAGTCTGACAGACGCAATCAAGGAGGCGCTAGTGGAAGAAAATGCCGCAACTATGGACAGCCGAACGCCAGTGGCTAAAGTGAAAGCAGTAAGTGCAGAAGAAAACGAAGCAGAAGTAAGCTCGCTAGCCGTACGGATGGCTAAGCTGGAGAAAGAATTTAAACAGTCACAGAAAACGAGTTCAGAGGGAGGTAGCAGCAAGACGGAGGAAACAGGTACTTCCGCTCCTGCAGTTGCAGCCGTTGCTACGGGTAACCAAGCTCGAGCTCCGCCACAGCAACAGAATACACGACCTCTAAGGCATAGTGATAATCAGAGACGTTGCTTTATATGCAATGGAGAAAATCATTTCGCCAAGGATTGCCATAAAAGACCTTCGAACTTACCAGGACAGTGGAGACATAAAACTTTCTTAAATCAACAACAACAACATTTTCAGCAAACACGAAACCCGCAAGGTCAGAATAGACAAAACCAGGGTTATCAAGATTATTTCAACGGTCAAGCTTATCAGGATAATTACCAGAATTATGGAGGGAATAATAGATATCAGAACAGACCTTTAGCACCGGGTGAATTTAGGCCTATGATGAGACCAAACAATCAGAATTTTAATGGAGCATATCAAGGAAGACAAGGAGGAGGTGACGTGGAACGGACACCAAGACTAGAATGGTATCCACCAGATGTCGCACCACAGTGGGGAAATCAGGGAAACGGGTCAGCTGGCCTACAGAAGAGGGAGATGTAAGGACACCAGCTAATGGAAGAGATCCCTCAGGAGTGAATAATTGTGATTGTGAGAGTTTACAGGGAGGAGACGCCGCTATCGGAGAGTTGCCTTTGATCGAGTGCAAGATTGGAGGAAAAACTTACATCGCTTTAGTGGATTCCGGGAGCGCCATTAATTTAGTCACAAGAGCAGTATTTGAAGAGCTAAACAGAGAAGCAAAGGAACCGATCAAGAGAATACCCAGCCAAGTGAAGGCAAGAACGGTCTCTAATCAGCCATATGATTTACAGGGCCTGTACTTGATCAACATGGAATTGGGGGGAAGAACTTTTGAAATACCGTCATATATACCTAGAGCTCCGATGTCGAAACGTCATGACATCATTCTGGGGATAAATGCGTTAAGAAAATTGCAGTTGAACCATTTAATACACGAGAGAGTTCTTCACTCGCCGTACTATTCAATTACCATACCTGAATTGGGGCGAACGCGTTGTGCGTGTTCGGCAAATATTGAGGTAGTCAAGGGCAACAAGAGAGAAGTGCAGCCTAACATTAGTCTTGTAAAATCAGTAGCTTTACCTCCATTTTCGAGTCAAGAGACAGAAGTGAGACTACATGGACAGAGACCGGGAAGTTTACTACTGTTGGAAACACCGAACAATAGACACCCAGTTCAACTGTTACCGGGATTGGTTGTGGGAAACGAGGAAAAGAGAGTGAATACAGTGATAACAAACCATTCAAACAAGTTCAGACGTTTTAAAGCCGGCTCAGTTATAGGAAGATCTGAAGAGATAGAGTCCGCTCAAGTATTAGGGACACAGGATTCACCACCGGAAAGGATTAACCAACCGATAAGTTTGGATTTGTTCAGACTGGAACATCTAGAAGGAAAGTACAAGCGGAAAACAGAGAAATTGATAACTGACTATTCACAGGCTTTTGCCAGTACCTTAGCAGAGGTTGGACCAGCCAACATAGACCCGGTTCGAATAGAGTTAACGGATTACAATCCAGTTTGGAGCCGACCATATCAACTTCCGGAAGCGTTAGAGGGAGAGGCTATGAGGCAGATCGACGAACTGAAGAAGGCAGGTGTCGTAAAGTCTTGTATCTCACCTTACAGCGCAGCAACTCTTTTGGTCAAGAAGAAAGATTCCTCGTACAGGGTATGTACAGATTTTCGCCGGCTGAACAAAGTTCTAGCTTTAAACAGATACCCTCTTCCGGAAATTAACACCCTATTGCAGTCGATGCATGGTAAGGCCGTATTCTCAACTTTGGATTTATTTTCAGGCTTCTATCAAGTCCCAATAGCAGTCGAGAGTCAGTACATCCTCGCGTTTTCGACTGGCGGAAGGAATACTTCGCAGAATTGCTACCAAAGATTACCAATGGGCATATCAGTGGCTCCTGGTATATTTACGGCAACAGTAAATCACGCATTGAGAGACTTAATAGGCAAGTGTGCTCTGGTCTTTGTGGACGATATCATCGTTTATTCAGATGACTATGAGACCCATCTTGAAGATCTAGAGAAGGTTTTTCAAAGACTTATTGAGGCAGGACTTCGGCTGAAGCCTGCAAAATGTGAAATAGCTCAGACACACGTGCAATACTTAGGGCATGAAATCAGCAAAGAAGGCGTGAAGCCCAGTTCATCCAAGGTAAGGGCAGTTAAAGAATTCCCGAGACCACAAAATAAGAAGCAAGTTAGGCAGTTTGTAGGGTTGGTTTCCTACTACAGGAAGTTTATTCCGGACTGCGCACGCTTGTGTGTTCCGCTGCATGATCAAACCAGAAAGGATAGGGATTTCCAATGGAACGAAGCTTGCCAGAGATCTTTTGAGTTGTTGAAAACCGCATTAACGGAGGCACCAACGTTAATTTCACCCAATTTTGAGGAGACATTCTACATCACCACGGACGCAAGTGACTACGCCATGGGGGCCGTCCTGGAACAAAAAATCGAGGGGAAACGGCACCCAGTGGCTTACGCTAGCAGACGTTTTCGGGAATCTGAGAAGAACTATGATGTTTTGAGGAAAGAGGCTTTAGCAATTTTGTTCGGAGTTAAAGCATTTTCATTCTATGTAACGGGAAGACGATTTGTGCTGATAGTGGATCATCAGCCGTTGAAATTTCTGCTACACAAAAACCATTCTGAGAACATGCTTCAGAGGTGGCAGTTGAGTCTTCAAGCATACGATTTTCAGATTCTGTATAGGAAGGGATGCAAGAACAGGGCAGATCCCTTGAGTAGGAATCCACCAGAAGTCAGCAGTGAGGAAGAGTCGGAAGAACTGGAAGAAATGGGGATTCCGAAGGTGAATGAACTGATGGTAAAAGGATGGACAGTAGCCAAGATAAGAGAAGAACAACGTAAGGACCCTTTGGCGAATGCCCTTGTACAACATCTATTAGGAAAGACCTGTGACACAGCACTTTTGAATTCAATCCCGATCAACCAATTTTATGTCAGTGCAGAATCAGGACTACTTTTCAGACAAGCAACAGTGAAAGAGAAACGGGAAGATGGGAGAATCAGAGACCAGCTCTATGTGCCAAGTAAGTTGCGTATAGACGTCCTTGAGGAGATACATTCTGAATGTTTCGGAGCGCACATGGGATTGCCTAAGTTGCTAGCTCAAGTTCAACAAAACTACTATTGGCCCAACGCCAGAGGAGAAATTGAAAGCTTCTATCGCTCATGTCAGATGTGCCAAAGAAGAAGAAATCCTCGCGGAAAAGCAGAGTTACAGCCTATGCCGATTCCCGAGCGACCATGGTCCCGTTGCCATATTGACATATACGGACCACTATCGACGTCACATCAAGGATGCAAGTATATATTGACATGTGTGGATGCGTTAACGAAATATCCGGAAGCATGGGCACTTCCAGACGCGACAGCCGAGACAGTGGCGAAATGCTTAGTGGAAAATCTTTTCACACGTTATTCCATTCCGGGAACGATCGTGTCAGACCAAGGATCGAATTTTATGAGTGCTCTTTTTAGTGAAGTATGTACCAAATTGGGAATTAAGAGGATTTCAACCACACCTTATCATCCGGAGGCGAACGGTGCCGCAGAAATATTGAACAAAAGCCTAGCCAGTACGTTGACATACCTTTGCCAGGAAGATGCAGCAAGTTGGCAAGATTGGCTACCATGGAGTTTGTTCGCTATGCGTGTGGGAATACACGAGACGATGAAGGAAAGTCCTTTTTATTTGTTGTTCGGATATGAAGCCAAATTACCACTCGGATTGTTACAGGAGAAGAGAAGAATGCATTATGACATGGATGCATATCCTACAGAGGTAACCACCAGAATGCAAGCAGTTTTTGACTATGCAAGGGAGAAGTTAAGACAGAACACTGAGAAGCAGATTAGAAGGAGCAAGTTAACAGCGAAAGACAAACAGTTGGAAGTAGGACATCTTGTTATGCTCAAAGTGCCAAAGATCAAGCCTGGAGTTTGCAAGAAGTTACAATTCGGTTGGAAGGGAGCATTTAGAATCATCAGGAAGACGAGTGCGGTTAATTTTGAGATACAACCAGTGTCAGGGAAAGGTCGCACCCAGATCGTACATGTTAACAGATTGAAGCGGTATTTTTCTACAAGTCCATTTCCACAACTGTCATACCAGAGTAGTACAGAGGAGGAAACGACCGAGGATGGTTCAGATTCAAGTTCAGAGTCAAGTTCAGACAGTTCGAGTTCGGACGATGACGACGACGGAAACGACCGAGGGAAGACAACCATGAACAAGGGAAGTACGGATACCAAGACTAAGAAACAAGTTTCGAAGCCTGAAACGGTTTGGCTGAAGTATAAAGCGAAAAAGGTAGTTCAGCCAGGTCCTAAGCAGAGACCAGAAGTAAGACAAGAAGGGTCAAAGAAAGACAAGAAACAAGAAGCCAACAAACAGAAGAAGAGGAAAGTTGAGTCATCAACTACGGAATCGTCGGACACAGATTCATTTGGAGACGTTGTGATAAGTAGGGAAGAACCGGTAAACAGACAAGAAAGACAAGAAGCTCCAGTAAGGAGGAGAGAAGGGTTAAGGGACCCAGCATTGTTGAGAACGCCAACTAGATTTTCTGAACAGTTTGCTATGCCCAAGGCAAGGTCGCAGGTAAAGAAGACACCTAGACCCAGAGTTGATCTGAATCAGCCAAGCACAAGTGGGGCACAAACACGTAAAGGACAGACGAAATCAGGAAAGAAATCAGTGAGTAGTAGTAAACAGAAACCTAAGACGACAGTGACGAAGACAAAGCGACAAGCAGGAGAACCAGCAGGAACAGAAGAGCCTGATCCAGGGCTGAAGTCTACAATTAATGCAAGGATTAAGAATTGGATAGGGTTAATACCGGAAACAGTGGAAGAAGAGAGTCAGGAGGATGACCAAGTCAGTGGAGAAGAGGTAACTACAGAATACAACACGGCAGAGTCAGGAGGGAAAACAGGAGATAAAGGATCTGATCAAGGTACACCTAAGGTGGATGAAGTGCATCTACCTATTCGCATTTTGAAAAGACCAGAAGGCAGTAAGCCATATGAACCCATCTCAGAGCTAAGACAATATAGAACACGGAAACAGCGTGTTTGTGAAATAACTAGTTCTGAAGAAGAAGAAGAAGATGATTTGTGTAGACCTAAGTCAGGAAAATCCAGTGCATCAGTGCAGAATCAAGTCAGTAGGTCAAGTTCGAGTAGGGAAGCGTCACTAGGTCAGGAAGATCAGGAAATGAGTGCTGACTCACTAGAAGAGACTGCCGTGGAATCCAGTCCAGTCAGAGAGGAAGGTACACAGGAAGAGGCAGCGCAAGAAAAAGGAGATGACGCGAGCGTTGCAATTTCCACTCGGAGCCAAGCAATTTCTGTCAAGAGCCAAAAGGATAGAGATGATCCGGAAGGAGAAACTTGGTGGGATCGATTTGTACTTTCAATTGCAGAGATTACAGCTCGGAAAAATGATGAGCGAAGTGAGAGGGAGAACGAAAATACACGAAGTAAGAGATTTAAACGGGAATACAGGAACCGGAAGTGTCAAGTTAGTTAAGAGACAGGAAGAAGCTATGTGGGAACATAGGGATTTGAGAGAGGAGAACCGATTTTTTTTATGGGGGCTAAAATTAAATTTTCAT
Organism: Lithobius mutabilis; assembly: GCA_034697385.1. Taxonomy (NCBI): domain Eukaryota; kingdom Metazoa; phylum Arthropoda; class Chilopoda; order Lithobiomorpha; family Lithobiidae; genus Lithobius; species Lithobius mutabilis. The sequence goes on along the minus strand of JAQGAL010000039.1, from coordinate 5,934 downwards.
GTGGGGAAGTGAACAACTTTCACTTTGGTTGCCTAGAAGAATCAAGCAATGGGTAGTACGCATAGGCCTACTAAAATTGTTTTTTTTTTGCCTACATGATATTTTGAGTACAGGGACAAGGAATTAGGATTAATTGATTTTTAATACTTAATAGAAAACGGGATATTTTACAGTTGGGTTTTTGGGGTCTAAAACGAAATTGACAGAATTAATTGTTTCAAAGGGACAGATTAAAGGGAGTAATTTTATTATAGCAGGAAATGTATTGATTCTAGTTTGCAGGGAAAGAGAGACTTTGGAGTTATCATTTGGGTTAGGTGAAATGCGCAATCGCTTAGTCCAAGGTCGCGACAGACTCTATCTTTCTTAAGTTAAATCTTTTTTTTTGAGACTTTAAATGATTGAGAGTTTATCTGTAGAGACTTAGTGGGAGGTTAGGATTAAGTATAGCGATTTTTATCTGTCATGTTCTTGGGGAGAATTGATTCTGTCGGAATATTTTAAAGTTTAATATTTGGCCAGAGTTAAGTTTTGAGTTGAGGATACCTACTAAAACCATGGGGTAGGGTTAATCGACTTCTAACGGAAATTACAGGGACACAGGGAATAAGGTTAGTTTAGGGATTAGATGAAGGGTAAACAGATTAATACGTTAAGGGCGTGGGACGCTAAGGAGTTTGGTAAGAAATATGGGGAAGTTCAGGAAGTGCGGATGTACGAGTAAAAGGAATTTTCTTTTTGTTTTGGCAATTACACAGAATAAGTTGCTAGAAGTTTAGTGATGCTATTAGCATGACGCTTAGGTGATCTCGGAATCACATAGTGAATTAACTAACAGAACAGTCAGGGACAAACGGGAGACTGAAGGGAATTAATGCGGGTAATTAAGGTTTTGGTGGCTGTAAGTAAGGAAATACTACTGTCTGGATTATAGACCACAACTATCTGAATAGGCCCAGGAGTTTAGAGAATTTATGGATTTAAGTAAAGAAATAAGTGGAGATTTAATGGTAGAGGAAAATGGGACAAAGAGTAAAGCAACTTTGACAGGTTTAACGTAAGAGATAATGAGATCTTTATTTTACTATGATGTTAATGAGACTTAAACCAGAATTAAGTCAGGAATTACGTAGATATACAATTTTAAATGTTGATCTTTGACCGTCAACTAACAGTTAGCAGAGGAAATACAGTTACAGAGAGGGAAACCTGTTTAAGGAAAGGTTACGTCAGGTTTTTGTCAGTCAGTAGAAAAGGGAAATAGAAATTGAAATAAAGTGGTCTTTCAGAGTTTCTTCTGTAAGTAACGATGAGATTGCTATTTCAGCTGGGACGATACGTTTTGGAGGCCGGTTTAAAAGAATGAAATGATTCAAGTTGCACTACAGGTACAGGATAAAATTAGGGAAGCAGTGATTAACAGAATTAAGGGTTATTTATTAAGATTTTGAGATTTAAGATTCTGGAGATTTTTCTAAGGATAAATTTTTTTTGTGGAGACAGGATTTTGTGAATTTTTGGATGATAAACAGAGACTTTAATTAAACGTAATTTTTCTTTTCGATGGAGAAGCAGATTAGTCTAATGCATAAGCAAGGCATAGTTATGATTAGCCGCAGAGGTTAATTGATTTTTTTTTAATGCCAATAATTAAGATTTGTTGAGAGTTCATGAGACATAGAGAACAGAACGTGTCAGTTTAAATAACAGTTTTAGAGTGCTTAGAATTAAGGGAAGTCGTGTAACGGAAATGAGGACGATTAGTGAAACTTTGATATTTTATCTTTCGTAATGATTTTTCTTATAAATAAAGTAATGTTTTGTTTTTGTTTGTACTATGATAACCGGAATATAATAATCTAATAGTGTAATGGCCTATGATAATCTTTAGAATAGTATTTAATGGAATAGTGATTAGAGTAATATTAATGGCTTTGGCATGTTGAGATATCGCATTTTTTGGAAATGGTCTCACTTACGTGAAGGTGATACAATTGATTTCCTAGCATATGGTGAAACCCATTTACCTGGTATTTCTTGTTCTTGTGCATAACAGTATGACATGTGGTTCTGTTTGAAGCAGGAAAGAGAAGGGTTGATGCTGATGTTTGAGTCACAAAAGTCAGAAACGCCCATAGATGTGGAGTAATCCAAGTTCAAAGCACAGTGATGGCGACAGGATGTTGTGGAGGCCCAGACGGAAGGGAGCGACAGGTGCAAGAATGCGGGTGTGCAGAGAGAGGAAGCAGATCCGGAAATAGACTATTCCGAGACTACAGGAAGAGCACTTGACTTTCGATTACCTGAAGGCGATGGTTTCGTTTTCAATTCTTCATTTGGAATACAGTGCTACAGCAGTGACAATGACAGACAGTGATCAGAACAGTGATGATTATTTCTGGATTATCAATGAAAGACTTTGTGCAACAGTGGATTTATTCTGGATTACAGTGAAATAGACTTTGTGTTTCAAGTTGGATTATCAGGAGTGCATGGACTTAGAGTTGAAAGAACTTTGCGTTCAGTTCGAGTCACGTTTGCAATAGTGAACAACAGTTCTACGAGTATACTTGACAGCAGTCAACAAGGGACATTGTTGGAGTTCAGCGAGTGACGACGCAGTTTCATGAGATACACATCGTATGGTTACCGGGATTATGTTTTCTACAGACAGTACCAAAATTCGACAATAGTGAAGCATTCATTTGGATTACGATAAACATTCTTCGTTTTCAAGAAACATGGCGAGATCTTTGCTTAAGTGAAGGAGTTGGATGAGAGCAAAAACTATCTCATCGTGGTATTTTCGAAGATTTTTGCTCTTAAGTGAAGGAGTCATGTTATACCGTGAACCCTAGTACTTTATTTTTCGACTCCACTCTATTCTACACGAAACATTATTTTGCATTTTCCCAAGCCAGAAACAATTTATTTATCGACAAGCAGATTGTCGGTTGACTTCTATTTTTATTTTCTTCGTGGACTCGTGAGTATGATTCACAATCGCAAGTGCGGGTGTTGCGTGATACACCTAAACGTTGCCATAGTGATGCAGTGCGTCAGAGGAGAGCTGAAGAATCGGAACTCAGCATCCGTTGAGAAGTGACCGCCAGGGAGCAGCAGCTGACGGAGCATACCAGCGCTACAGGAAAGCCAACATCGGGGATATGCTGTACGAGCGTTGCAGAGAAGCCGACAATGAGAACGCGCGTTGAGACTTTTTCAATATGAAACAGGAAGTACAATTTGGGCGTTGCCGTTAAGAAACTACATTTTTGAAGAATAAAATACGTACATCAAGAACTGAGAGAACATTGGAATACTATGGTTCATCTATGTGTTGAGAGATGCGATAGTGCAGATTAAGCCAAGCGAACATTTAATATTTTTATGTACTTTCAGTGTATTTGTTTACATTTTTAATCAACACTTACATACGTAGTGTTTGTGCGGATACGTGTACACCAATAATACACGAATACTTCGATTTGTTTACATGAATACTTTCGAGATGGATACGTTGATTGATTACTTGATTATAATGTGAATTGATTACAGATTACTCGTTTATTATGAATATGAATTAAGTTGTTTATGTTAATAGATTATATGAAAACGTTAATTGCGAGACACAATGGATACTGTTGAGTACATATACGATGTTTAGCGTTTGATTATTAGGGATTGACTAGTGTTTACTATGAATGTATTAAAGAGCGATAACTATTATTTGTTTGATACGACTTGCTTGTGAAACAAGTTGACTTTTAAGAATAACGAATTTAATTTGCGTTCGCTTCGCGAGCGAGAAGAACTTTGAATTTCTTTCTTTTAACTTTGTGATTGAGACTGGATATTGAATTATTAATTAGTGGAACTGTTTAATTTTTAGATGGATTTAAATACACGTTTTGAGATGAATTACGAGTACGCATTTTTGATTGATTTGCTAATGACATGTAACTTTGATTTTACGATTTGACATTTTGTATTTTGGAACATTGTAAGAATTCGATAATTAATTTAGTTTAGATTAGCTTTTAGCTTATGTAGTTCACGGTGGTACGTTTTAAATAAAGTAAACACTCCGTACCAGGTGAACAAGATAGATGTTGATTAGATTAATTGATTTAACGTTGCAGAATTAATTACGTGAGTTAGCAGATTAATTTTCATGAGTTACTTAATATTTGATTATTTGCATGTTATATTTAATGGATTATTTAGCATATTAATGGACTATATCTTACCGATTATTAGATTATTAAGCATTTATTATAACGTGTAAGATTGCTGCAGATTAACAGAGTTTATTTGTATTGTAATTGTGTTTTAACTTTGAAATTGAATGTATTTGGCTTATGGCAAATGGCATTGGCAAGTTAGAGGCAATTGTCGGTCTTGAAATCTTAAAAGCGATTTTGTCGGTTTGGGTTTGTCGGAGTGAGTGACGTGGAGAAGTTTTGAGCGTTAAGGGACTGGCGAGCGAGGGATCGAACGCCCACATCAGCCGATCTTGAGTCAGAAAGCGCGTCACGGTGAAAACCAGCTAACTGATTCAATGCAAAATTAGAAAGGAAATCGAGTAGCGATAACATCTTTGGGGGAGGCGTGCGTGTCGTCAGGGAGCATTTGAATTGCAGAAGGTACGGAGGCTTGGAGTATAAAAGCTGAGGCGCGTGGGAGTTTGGGGTAGCTTCATCAGGCCACCAGACATGTGAGACGTTTCGGGGAGTACCAGTGTGAAGGACCAAAGAGTTGGGGAGGCCTTGGTGTGGGTGAGTGCCATTTCAATGTTAAATGCGATTTCTCTAACCATGCCGTTGCCAAGCCAAATGGTAGTTTTAATTGGATTTAAGTAGGGAATTAATTACTAAGGTTAAGTTGGAACTTTAACTGTTCTTAGTAGCCAATAGGATTAAGCTTGTTAGGATTTAGAAATTATGCCAGTGAATACTGAAGTAGACAATTTAGACTTAAGAGATGGAAAGATTTGTGGAATTAAGATTTTCGGATACTAGACATGTGTGTTAACTTTGGAAATTAGTTGTTTTCTTTTTTTTGGGTTCTAATTTAAAGGTTGTTTGTAGCAATCGCCGTGAGTGAAGTATTTTATATGAATAAACTGATCGTTGATTTTTGTAGTAAACCTGAAGTGGAAATTGAATCATTTTGGTAGTTATAAGGCCCGGGATCTCAAACTGAGCAAGATTTCGAACTTACGAAGCCCAGCGAATTGGTTTCTATCTTTTTCTGTATTTTGGGACACAAAATACAGTGGCGACACACCTCGTTCAAATTAAATTAAGTTGTTGAAAATTATTAACTCGGCCACGCTCGAAGGAATACAGATTCTCAAGTACCTCACTTTCCGGGCAAGAGGGGGAACGGAACAAATGGCGACGCAGGATGATGGGATGATAACTTTTCTTGTGGGGGTGCATTAATCCAAATTTGATGTGGGGATGCATTCGACTAGATTAAGTGGATCTGGTTCGGTTTGAGGTTGCAGTTCAGTTGATTTGCGATCAGGCACGACCACGGGATTTTGGGTGACATTTTTCTTAAAATAATACGTTGACAAAAGCATGGCACAGTGTCTACGATTAGTTTACGATTAGTTTTATTTTAGGCGGTAATGAGCTTAAGCATTTGTACCGTATGTAATAGAGGTTGGTCAAACGTAAGATTTAGTAACGAAGAACTTAGCCAGGGCAAAGCTTGGAAAGGATATGTTATACGGGGAATAGATTTCGCTGTATACAAGAAGAAATACCCAGAGTGGCATTTGTTGCCGACGACGTTTTCAGTGTTAGATAAAGAAGCTAACCAGAGCCTAATTCCCATAGGAATAATTAACCAGTGTAGGAATCCGTTTTGTTACGCGGAGGCACGAATTTTTGTCTTTAAGGATAGGGACATTAAAAGAATACA
>JAQGAL010000038.1:0-12883 GCA_034697385.1 Lithobius mutabilis | reverse complement strand
GTTTAAAGTTGGCTACCGTTAAGTCGTCCGCGGTCAGGTCTTCCTTCGCCAAGTAACGGGCGATGGAGCGCAATACCGCGGCCGCCTGACTGCGGTGCTGTCTAGCGAGCTTGGTGGACTTGGTGCCCCCCTCGACGGTGGTGACCAGCCATCCCTGGAAATCGTCGAGCAGTTTCTCGTTAACTGGTAGTTTGGGCAGGACGTTGACGCTCATTTTGTGGTACCCACTCAAGTGGCGGCCCACGTTTCCGACGCATTTCGAGCACACGGGACACTTGCCCTTCGGCCTCATGATTGTAAATCCAGCGTGACCCAGCCTTTTTTATTGTATTTTTACCGGGAGTGTATAATTTAACGAACGAAAGGTTTTTTGTCCACAAAGAACAGTTGCGTGGGAGCGGTTGGTCCGTCGTGGCTCCACCCACTCAGAGGGTTGGTCCGTCGTGGCTCCACCCACCCGACCGACGCGCCGTGTAGTGTGCTCACAACGGTCACGCGTCTCGCGCTGGTTGGATCACCGTTAACGTCGGATGAGCGTACAACTGGCAACCCAAGACTTTTGTTGTCCGACGATAATTCGCATGGCGTTAAAGGTGCGTATTTTTTTTTTTTTTGTTTTAAATGGGGGGGGGATTTTTTTCCCAGGTTATATTTGTGTCTCATTTCTACCGTAGGGAGACCTCGCATATTTGGTGAACAAGAGTACCCGCCTTCAACGTGTATTGAGTGTCATCGTACAGGGTATCGATCCAGAAATCATGGCGCACGTTACAAAGTTTTGCAAAGATGGGAAAGAACCGAACGCGTCCTTCGAAGAGGTATGTAAGCTGCTAGACGCCTGCCGCTTCTTGGAGCTCAATGATTTCCACCATCTATTGGTGCGAGATACATTGCCTCGTAAGCTGAAACAACTGGGTGTCAGTTCCCAAATTGCGGCGCACATTGCGCAGTTCCTTAATGACGGGAAAGAACCGAACGCGTCCCTCAAAGAGGTGTACAAACTTCTAGACGCCTGCCGCGCCCTAAAACTCGATGATTTACACCATCTCTTGGTAAATTCCACGATGCCTCGCAAAATGGGAGAACTGGACCGAGAATTGGCCGAGACAAGGCGAGAATTGCAAGACGAAATGTCGACGCGGTAGAAAAACCAAGCTCTTTGTATGTTGAAATAAAAAAATTTTTATACGCACGGAAAAAAAAAATTGACTCTGTTTTTTAATGTGTGTAAAGGGGGGGGGGGGGTTAGGTCAAGTTTGAGAAAGTGTTTATAGCACTCATTACACAATTCCGTAAATTTGAGGATAATAAACCGCCGTATCTAGAAATTCGTCGTCGTACGGCGTAGTTATGGCGCACCATCGATTTCGATTGACGTCGTACAAATGGAGTTCCGTTCTAGTGTTTGCCACGATGTACCACTTCTTCTTGACGCGGAAACTCGTCAGTTTACGAAAGTTGAGGGGACCCATGTCCGCGTCCACCCTTCTCCACGTTCTCTTCAATAGGTGAAACTTTACAAACTCCACCGGCCAGTCCGGGTTACAGATGTAGAGGGTGTCGCCGCACAAAACCACTTTCGAATCGTCGTGGCACGTCACCACGCGAGAAGTCGAAGCGGTCACGAAACATTTCGTCGGCGGATTCCAGAACTCGACGTGGGGCGTGCGTCCGCTGTTTCCCACAAAATAGACGACGCCCCGATATTCGAAAAAGGCGACCCACGAATACCTCCTCGTGGGTCGCCTACTCACGCGCGGGCCGTCTACGCTGTAGCAGTTGACCCCGCCGAACGAGTGCTCGAAGACGTAATCGCCCATCGCGATAACCTCGTTGCCCAGCTTAGCGACTCCCGTCGACCGCTCCAGCGTGTTGGTGGTCGGGCAGTATTCGATCACCCTTCCGCGGTTCGCCGCATCTCGCCAGGTCCCGCGGACGCCATCCCCGGCGCAACGCAGGTCGCATCCGTGCGGCGGTCCGAAGGGCAGTATCCGCGCTTCGGACCAGCGCCTTTCCCGCAGGTCGTACCTCGCGGCGAGACCGGCACTTAGGATGCAGACCAAGACGGGCACTTCGCGCGGGGAGTGGGCGCGCCTCTCGATTTCTTCGGAAATGTACGCGCGCAGAGGGGCGTCCTTCGGCGGCACCCCGAGCAACCCTTCCGTGGAGACGTAGTCCAATCCGAACTTCTTGACAATCGTCAAGGCCCCGGAACCGCGGCGGAGCAACGCTTTCAAGACGTCGTCCGTCAGAGTGATCCGCAGACTGAGGAACAGTTCGATGACGGCTTCGCAATTCTTCATTCTCGCGAACGGCGCCGCGCACAGGATGCCCCCGGCGTCCAGTTCCCGAAACCTCATCGCGAGCCACGGTAGGACAAACTTTTTGAAACTGTCTTCGTACGGCGAAAAGAACTCGTACGCCTCTAGAAACCCGTCTTCGCGGACCCGTGTCATGATGCGTTGTTGGCTCGCGTCCGCCAACCGATGGACCTGCATGAGATGCGCCATCTCAAACGCCTCCCGCAGCGTATCGACGTCCATCGAAGGCGGCAGGAAATTGCCGCCTCCGATAAAATGAACCAGAACTTGAACGGCTTCTGGTCTCGCGTACGACACGTCGATTTTTCCGGTGATCGTCTCTAACCAGGGCGAAGAGAACATCAGCTCGAAATAGGGAGTCGCTTTAACGAGCACTTCTTTGTCGACCGGAAAGGTCCGGTGTCGGCACACAAACTCGACGTAATCTCCCATCTTCCTCCTTTTGGCCACTTCCCCGGGGTCTGTGCGACCGCGGCGATGCAATGATGGGCAACTGGCCAGGCAGCAAATGTCTGGTGGGCAACTGGGACCGTGCGACCTTTTCGGAGCGGTGATGCAATAATGGGCAACTGGCCAGACAGCAAAAATGTCGGAGCGACTAATTGGTCACGCTCGATCGGCCAATCACGAAGCCGTGTCTCGGGATATATTTGCGGGACCCCACTTTGTTCGTAACTATTCGTGGCGGCTTTCACCGGATCGTCCCGACTTTGTAAGTTTAATGGTCGTCATTCGCGAATTCGGTTGTAATTTTCTTTTCAACAAAAATTTTTTTTTCTCAGGTTGTTTTCATGGGGGACCAACCGAAAAGGAGGAGGAGGAGGAGTGGAAGTCAAACGGCAAGCTATGTATCTCAAACCGCAACAATTCACAGTCTGCCGCCAGAATTGCTAGAAATTATCTTTTCGTACTTAACAGTCCGTGAAAGGGTACTAACAGAGCGTACGTGCAAAGCATGGCGTCAATTTGGGACGCGTTGGAGAAACCTAACCAGCCTTTACCTAGACAGGTCACTACCAGACGAAGCAATAAGTTCCATAATCTCACGATGTGGTGGAAACCTCCGGTCTTTAATATTGCATAACATAGAAAATGTAATTTCTATCTCAACAAAGTGCGCGCAACTGAGAGAGATTTCTTTCTGTGACTCCGAAATCAAAGACGAAACTATTTCTGCTTTTTTACAAACGTGCAAAACCAGCCTGGAAACCCTGGACATTTATGCCACGGACGCAACGGGTGAGTGTCTCGCTTCGCTAGGAAAAAATCTCAAAACTCTCAAAATCGGCGACTGTTACAAATTAAGGGAGGCGGGATTTTATAAAATTCTGGAGTCAGATTGTAGCGAACTGAGGGAACTGCGACTGACCGATAACCACTGGATAGGATCGCCGCCCTTCCGAGCCGTGGAAAAATTCAAAGACACGCTCGTTGTTTTGGAGTTGAGTGGGTGGGCCGAGCGTGTATCTGATTGGAATATATTGGGACAACTACGTAAACTGGAAGAATTATCGCTAGAGGGATGCAACGTAGATGACTGTTTTATCCGTGTTATCGCTGAAAACTGCACCAACCTACGGGATTTAAATGTAAGGTGTACACAAATCACCGATTGTGGACTGAAGTCACTGGCCCTAATTAAAAGTTTGAAATCTATAGACATCAGCCACCTCGAATGCGCATTCGGGGAAGGATTGAACCTCTTAACCAAATGCGTCACTATAGAAAAAGTGAGCCTTGAATCGTGCGACAATCTCACCGACTATGAGTGTAAAGGCTTCGTGGGCTGTCCCAACCTGAAATTTTTAAACGTCTCGAGTTCACCGCTTATTTCGGATGCCCTCGTGGAATTGTTCGTTGCTGCTGTGCAGTTGGGAGAAATAAGTGGCCCCTTAGAGATTATTGCAATAGATACGGGTGTGCGACATTGCGTTCACCCATGTGACAACTTGAGCGTCCTCATCTGATGATTTTTTTTTCCCAACGCTTCGCAAGGCTTCTGAGAAGTCACCGCGGCTGCTGAGTCACATCCAGCGAGGACCCGCCGCTAGCTGTTTTTCTTAAAGAATAATTTTGTAAAAAAATAAATAAAATTTTTTCGATTATCTCCGTATCTTACGTGTTATTTTAGATAATTAGCATTCTTCTGTAATATTGCGCAATAATGAGCAAACTATTAATTTACTTTTCTCTCAAAATTCCTGCAGTTGCAAAAAAAAATATGGTACTTTTGCAGCAACTGACAAAAAAAATTTATATACTTTTACCATGCTGTGCGCAAACCAGCTGTCAAGAATACACGCAGAAGAAATAACACTGAGTGAATGTTGTTTAATGGACGAATTATACAATTCCGTAAACTTGGGGGTAACAAACCGTTGCATCCAGATAGTCGGCGTATGGCGAAGGTATGGCGCACCATTGGCCTCGATTAACGTCGTACGCGTGAAGCTCGTTTCTAGTGGTTGCCACGATGTACCAACTTTTCTTGATTTGGTAACTCGTCAGTTTACGAATGTCTGCGGGACCCAGCTCCGTGCTCGCCCTTCTCCACGTTCTGTTCAATAGATGAAATTTCACGCAACTCGCCGGCCAGTCGAAGATGTACACAGTTTCGCCGCACAAGACAGCTTTCGAGTTGGCCATCCGGGTGCGAGCGGATGACACGGTCACGAGCTCTTTCGCCGACGGATTCCAGAACTCGACGTGAAGCCAGCCCCGGCTGTCGCCGCCCACCAAATAAACGACGTCCCGAAATTGGAAAAAATCGACCCACGAATACTTCCTCGCGATGCGCGTGTTTTCGCAAACGACCCCGGTGCTCGTGTGTTGGAAGGGGCGATCGCCGCCCATCGCGACAATTTCGCCGCGCCCTACTCCCCTCGTCAGTCCCAACGTGTTGGTGGTCGGGCGGTATTCGATTATCCTTCCGCGGCCCGCCGCGTCGCGCCAGGTCCCGCAGAGACGATCCGTTTTCCCCACGCAGCGCAGGTCGCACCGTTGCGCCGGCCCGAAGGGGAGCCGCGAGGCTTGGGACCATCGCCTTTCGCGCAGATCGTACCTCGCGACGAAACTGGCGCCGAAGATGCAGACCAAGACGGGCACGGAGCGCGGGGTGCGGCCGCGCCTCTCGACTTCGCCGGAGACGTGCGCGTGCAGGGCGGTGTCCTTCCACCACTCGCCGGCCCAGAGCAGCTCTTCCGTGGAGACGTAGTCCAATCCGAACCTCTTGAGAATCGTCACTATCCCGGAACGGCGGTGCGACAGCAACGCTCTAAAGACGTCGTCCGTCAGCGTGACTCTCAGACGGAGGAACAGTCTGTTGACTGCTTCGCAATCCTTCATCCTCGCGAACGCCCCCGTGTTCAAGACGCCCGCGGCCTCGAGCTTCCGAAACCTCTTGGCGAGTTGAGGCAGAACCAGCTTCTCGAACCTGTCCTCGTATAGCGAAAAGAACTCGTACGTCTCCAGAAAACCGTCTTCGCACACCAGGTCCACGATGCGTTGTTGGGTCGCGTGCGTCAATAGAGGAATCTGCATGAGATGCGCCATCGCGAACGCCTCCCGAAGCGCGTCCATATCCAGAGCCGGTAGGAAACTTCCGCCTTCGATAAAGTTAACCAGAACTTGAACGACTTCTGGGTTTGCGTACGACACGTCTATTTTCCCGGTTATCGCCTCCCGCCACGGCGAAGCGAACATCGACCGAAAGTAGTGACTCGCGTTGACGAGCAGTTCTTTGTCGACCGGGAAAGTTCGGTGTTGGCACACAAATTCGAAATAATCTCTCCTCCTCCTTTTGGATTCGTGGCACTCCATGGTGGTGGCATCCACTTCACGCATCATCACCAAATGAAGGCAGCCGACCAAATGTACAAACAGCTGTGCGGCCCCTGCTGATCCCGAGACTATGATCGCGGCCGACCACACGCTAAAAATTTGGAGATCTCGCAACAGAATGAGCAATAAATAAGCGCCGGCGGGCTAGCGACGACTCATTCAACGATGGACAGATACCCCACTATACCGATCAACCTGTGTAAATTAGTGGCGGAAGGCGACGTCATCCGCGAGCCGGTAATTTCCTATGGTGGGCGTTTCGTGGCAGCCCAAGTAAACGACGCGGTGAAGGTCTGGCGGCTGCCCCGATCGGAGAGCGCCGCCGCCGCCCGAGTGGTGGTGGAGATTCCCGTCGCGGGCCATGTGCGCTTGGACGTCAACGATGCCGGCACGGTGCTGATGGCTAATCGGACCCGTTTGGAAACGGTCGACGTCTCTGGAAAGAAACGCAGTTTGTCGTTGGAGACTATGGATTCTCGCGCCAGGTGGATTGACGAGGATACGTTCTGGCAATACACCAAGGCGGACTACTGCTACTTCGTCAAGAGGGATAAATCTATGAACGAAATTGCGAAAATTCCCTGCAGCCGGATCCACAACTTCTACGTGATCGACGGCGAACGGGTCGTGTTTACGGTTTTCGACCACATGATCGTGCTGTCGCGGCAGGGCCACGAAATTCTGGCGAACGCCGATCACATGCGTCGCCTCCGTGCGGGCGGTAACTTCTGTCCCCCCATCGGACCAGACCCCGGGCTCGATGCCAACACTGTCATCCGCAGAAGCGGGGTGGTCGTGAAAGCCGAATTCCTGTGGTACAATCCGAAAATCAGAGATGTCGTCGTTACGTATCACGGTGGTAACCTTCGAGCCATAGTTTCGCGGCACTTTATGAACGGCATGCCGCACGAGACAATCTGGAGCAGGATGCGTCAACTCCTTTGGTATTTCACGTTGTATTTCAGGGATGTGAGATATTAAAAAAAAAAGAAAAAACTTATTCATTCAAAATTTCGATGGTTGACCACTATTCGGTGATGATGTCATACCATCAGACACTTGGCTGAAAAAAAAAAACGTGCACGATTGATTGTAACCTTATGAATGGTACGCCAGCAATTTACACACTTTTTTAACGCATTCTGAACAAAATTTTTTATTTCTGAAATACAACGGAAGTATTTTTTTCAAAGCCACAGTTTATCCTTTTAGCCAGCTCGTCCAAAGAACGTATCATGGTTTGCATGTTCTCATGTAAGAGAATGATGAACCCCAATATTTTATCGTTATTATTTGCGCTTCCAGATCTAGTGGGAACAACGTCCGCTCGTTGCGCGTAAGCCTCTACTAACGCCAATAATTCTCGCTTTTCTTCGTTGGTATAATACCCTTCAACGATAACATCTCCCCTGCGCAGAAAGGTCCTCACCATCCCCTTAACTTTCATCTTGATCCCGTTGGGAGTACATTTGTGACCACTGGTGCGCAAGTGGCAGGCAATCGCGCACCACTGTATGGGGGTTCCTCCTTCAAGGTACGCCATGCATCTGATTAGTATGGTTATCAGTACATGGATGCTATACAGGCTCCGCTGGTTACTGATGGTACTGCGAATGGTAAAAATCGTAGTAAGAGGGATGAAAAAAAAATGCGCCAAAAAATTAAGTCATTTAATTATTATATAACGTACGACTGAACATCTTCCATGACCGGGTGGTTATATGAGACCTGTGGTTCTTCCGCGTGGTCTTTTGCCCTGGGGGAAAACACTAACGTTAATAAATCTGAATAACAACGATTTTATCCTACGTAAAAAAAAAACTCACCGTTCCGCGCATCCTGTTTCCTCTTCGGGTCGCACGATGGTGTTCATTGCGAGGTATTGCTGCTGCAGTGTGGTGGTCCCTTTTATTTAGGCCGAATGGATCGGTCACGTTGCCCAATGGCCAATGGGAATCTCTCTCTCATTAAAAAAAGGGTGCGATGAACAATCGCTGCTGGGAAGAGGTACTCGCCCTCCTCGACGGAACGGATTTGGTTAGCGTCAGCCAGACGTGTAGATGGTTGAATCGTATCGCCAATCGCGTGGCCGGTAAAAAGCTGGCCGCCGAATACGACATCCACGACGCGGAGGCGAAGATGCTGCGCCTGATGGAGTCGTTTCCGCATTACAGCCACTCATTTTCCATCGCGCCCAATATACCGATGTGCGTGACGGTCTCCACCTGCGGCGAGAAGGTCGCGGCTTGGTACCCCTGGTCCAAGACGGTGGAAATATGGTCGATCTCGGAAGAGCGGCTCGTGGCGCGACACACCTTCGACCGCTACGAGTACGAGGGCATGCTGCCGATGCTCTTCGGAAAACGGTGTCTACTGCTGGGGCCGCTGACGGACGAGGAGACGGGCCTGCAAGACGTCGCCATCGTTACGGGCGAGAACCTGGTCACCGCGCGGACGCACCCGTTCGCTCACATGGCGTGGTGCGGTAGGGAGGAGAGGGAGTTCTGGCTCTACACCAGGCTCGACGGCGTCAGGGTGAGCAAACGAGCCGTCGTTTCGGGCACCTTGCGGCAGGAGTACCACTACCCCATGGAGGGTTTCGATTTCCTAGACATCGATCTCACGCCCCTGGTGGACGGCAGACTCGTGATAGTGGCAACCAGGGAGGACGCCGCCGTCATACAAGTCGTCGGACGGGAGAGTTTCGCGTTCGAGGTCGACAACAACCCCCGATCTCTCGATCCCCCGTACGAGATCGTCAACGACCCCCGCACACCCAGGGATCGGGCGTTCCACGAAAAGCTCTCTGAGCTACTGGAATGCGCGGACCAGGAGATGTATAGAGTGGCTTCCGGCCGCGGCTACACCATCGGCCCCTTTAATTTCGAACGCGTAAAAAACGTCGTGCGGTTTAACACTAGGGAGAAGGCTGGGTTTAACGCGAAAAACAAAAATGTCATCGTGGTGGCTTTTCCGTACGAACCCAAATTGAGCGTATACAGATCAAAAGTGCCCTCCCGCGCTCCACGCCGGAAATGTCAACTTCCAGTTAAGTATAAAGATTACGACATGACGCGAGCCAGAAAACGGTTCAAAAAATAATTGAATGGGATTATTAACCCCCCCCCCCCCAAAAAAAAAAAGTACGTTTAAACATTTTTACCGGGGTTATGAGTCCTCCCTATCCTACAAGCTCAGTCTCAGAGGGAGAAATTAAGCCATTATTGACTGGGTGGCCTTGACTGGCTGGGTTGCTTGGAAACGGGTTGCTAAAAAAACGGGTTATTGTTAACCTTGAACCCCCTTTCGGTGATGCAGTTGACAGTTACAAAAAAAATGCTGGTACATTTAAAATTCAGTTTTATTTACATTTCTTTTGGTACATTCTCAAATTTTTCAATTTTTCTCGCAAGGCTGTCTAAAGTTTGCTGTATTTTCAGCGTGTCATCACGTAACAGACCAATAAAATAGAAAATTCTATCGTTTACATTATTGTTTACTCTTACTGGAACATCGGCTGCCCTTTCAGCATATTTCTCGACGAGTTTCAAAAGTACAAATTTCTTCTCACTAGTGTAAGCATCCTCTATGATAACATCGCCCCTCTCTCGATATGTCCTTAGCATTCCCTTCACTTTCATTTTCAGCCCGTTTGGTGTGTATTTGCACCCTGTAGATTGTAATTTGTTCGCTATCGAACACCACTGGACCGGTTTGTTTTTCCTTAAGCAATCTACGCAGCTATATATGATATATATCAAGATGTCCACGTTATATCTGCCACGCGGTTTGCGGTCTCTGCCAAAAAAAAATGAAAACTACCATCACTAAAAAAAAATTCGTTGCATATGCAAAAGAATGGAAAATTGCTTACCCGACAAACACTTCGCTGCTCTCAAGTGCACTGCTTGTAGTTGGCTGATCCATGATGTTGTCTGATCCACCGTCGACCTCTAAATGACATCAACATTCTGTTTGCTGGCGCAAATATGGGCCGCATCGTACCTCCCCCCCCCCCTAAGCTGGGACATGGAGGCACGTTAATATGTGTCCCTCTTCGAAGGTGGTGTTGGAAACATGCCATAACTAATAAGTGTACCCAATTATAGCCTAGACAAACGTGTGCAGACGGCTGAACAAAGTTTACGATGCTCAAAGGGGTAACATCCACTGGTGGGTGCCCAATCATAACTGTGGCTGACGTCATCAATGACAGATTCGCAGCATTCCCTCCATAGTGCTTGACCAATTATTAATGCTGAACTGATTGTATGCATGTGTATAATCGTGAAACCAGGTTTTATTATTTTTGAGGAGAAAAGTGTGGAAGGCAATTGCTCGGACTCGTGTTGTTTTAACTGAAACAGTTCTAGTAAAAATACATTTTGAGCAGATTAAGGGATTTTTACATTTTGTTCATTTACAAAACTATAGCACCAGTATTTTAAAGTGCAGTTTTATCAACTGCAGTCGTAAAGTGAAGTTTTTATTAACTGCAGTACTATTATAAACTGCAGTTTTATGAACTGCATTCCATAAGCTCAAGTTTTATGCAGTTCTTCAAACTGCAGTTTGTGTACTGCAGTTCCTTAAAACTGCAGTTTGTGTACTGCAGTTCCTTAAAACTGCAGTTTGTGTACTGCAGTCCTTTAACTGCAATTCGTATACTGCAGTTCATAAACTGCAGTTAATATACTGCAGTTCTCTTAACTGCGGTTCCTTAAAACTGCAGTTCCTTAAAACTGCAGTTATTATACTGCAGTTCTCTTAACTGCAGTTAATATACTGCAGTTCTCTTAACTGCAGTTCCTTAAAACTGCAGTTCTGTAAACCAGTGTTTTATGAACTGCAGTTCTGTAAAGTGCAGTTTTATATTCAACTGCAGTTCTGTAAACTACAGTTTGGTCTTTCCAAGTGCAGTATTTGAGAACTGCAGTTTGTGTTCCATAAAATAGCACTTTATAACTACAGTTTTTTTTTTGAAAGAACTGCAGTATTTTTTTGTAAGGGTAGATCAGTCATGTTATCTGTTCTGGTACTTAGGTGCTGTAACTGTTGGTCCTACCGAATCATTGCTCGTTAGGCCCTCTTACTTGTCTGTATTGCTTGAAAAATGCGCTAAATTCGTGCGCCGAAATAGTGCATTATTGTTATTGCGCACGCTGGATTTTACGTCCAAAGAGAAAAAAAAACGATTTGGTTTCATTGAATCTCGATCTTTCCGGTGATCCTCTTCGTTTAATTGTAGGAAAGTTACGGGATTTCATTGCTAGCCAATAAGACGTGTTGTACAAGTATAAAGGGCCCCTGGTACAACACTCCAGATTAGCTCCTTACGCCTCCCCCCCCATCCATCCCCCGTTTCCATCCTCCACCTTTTTTGCATTTGATGTCTCCTTGTCCTCACCAGCTCAAACAAGTACTCCACCTTGATCAAAACTGTAGTATATTTGCAAGATTTTTTTCTCAACCCTTTCTGTTCCTCCCCCTCCCTCCCTCCACCAAAAAAAGGATCGAATTGATATAAACCCAAGTTAATAACTTCCATTAGCTATTTACTTCTGATAGCAGCTAAGGAAGTTGGGAAACACTTTCAGTTTCAATCCCTGCAGGATAGTTATTACTCTACACGGAAGAAAATTTTCACTCAACGAATTCACACATTTATCATATAAATATTATGTTTGACGGATGGTGGGTTCCTTTTCGGATGGGTCCCTGTCACGTGCCCGGAAATTCAACCGGAAGCGGAAGTCACATGACCTCTAAACTCAGCGCGGCACGAGCTATGTTCTAAGCTACATTTGACACCAACCCCAAGTCTCTGGCACGTCCGGTTCTGGAGATACACGGGATTACAGACGGACGGACGGACAGACAGACAGTTCCAGACTGAAGACGACTGAAGTCGTTGTTAGAAGTCTAAAACCAAGAATTATTACAGAGGTAAAAACATTGTTATTACAAGCATATCTACAGCCACGCAGAAGAAAAATAGAAAAGTCCACAACAATGAACTCATTAGAAATGAAAGTTAAACAATGAGATAATCAGGTCAGTTGAAAAAAAAATGGTTTAAATAAACAGACACAGAAAAAAATAAGAACTGCCAGGTTGGACCTGTCAAAATTGAATAGTGATACGTAAAAAATGAAAATAAATAAAAAATTCTGATTGGAACCCACTGGATGCTTGGGCACCGGGAATTTGTCCCAGCTCCCCCCCCCTTGCCCCGTCTCGTCGGCTCTGATTGCGAACCTCTCATTTTCTTAACTGAGAAATACAGTCTTTAAAAAACCGCTTGATAAAGTCCGACCGAAAGCCTTTTTTTCCCCGTTTTGCCGAAACTGAAACCCGTAATCAAACGTGTCAGCTCAGTTCGGTCGAATCTGAAACCGTAACCGAAAGTGCAAACTCAGCTCTGCCGAAACCGAAGCCGTAACCGAGACCCCCCCAAAAAAGCCGGTTTCGGTGACAAAACCGAAACCGAAATTCGAAGGGACTCTTAATATTATACTTCAATAAAATAACACTTTAACTGATTGTATCATCCATGTCTCAGACGGTTTCAGTTTCGACCGAAACCGAAACCGTAACCGAAACCCAAAAACAGCTGGTTTTGGTGCCGAAACCGAAACCGAAATTCGGTCGGAATCTACCGCTCGGTTCCCAATACATGCTTTGCTTTTATACAAATCCTAAGAAAATTAAAAATTGGTACC
>JAQGAL010000037.1:0-12927 GCA_034697385.1 Lithobius mutabilis | reverse complement strand
TTATCAATCTTTCTCTTCCTACCAAGTCAGCCTGAATCAGAAAGAAGGGATGACCCTATTAATATTTAGCTACCAACCAATTCATTACACTTACTTTTTCGGTGGAAGTTTGGCGAGAGCCATAGCGATGCAATCTACCAGTCCTTTCTGAGTCAACTCATCTGCGAATCACATTGGACAAGAATATGTTTAGTTTATATCATTAATACGAAAAAGTACATTGTATATGGACTTCCACATCGCCAACACACATTTTTGCACAATACAACATGCAGCATTACACAAAATTGAATGTCTGGTGTAGTTAATTTTACACCTAATAGAATCGTTCATAATTATTTTAAACAGTTTTGTTAAACGATTGTATGCTGTAGGCCTATGTTCGTTTACAGAACTATTCAAGCACAATGCCTTCTGATCGTAGAATTCACAAACGACAAATGAATGGAGAAAAAATAAATAATCGGCCTACAAAAGCACTTGTTTGCAAAAATTCGAGATGTACGTCCAATTGCTTCGTAACGCTGCCACTACTAAAACACCCATGTACGAAAAGTCCCGGCACTTCGGAAAATGATCAAGGACTATAAAAGTTTTTTAATCATAAAACCATAAACTTTATACTTCATGCCGGATGTCATCAAATCGACAAGTCCCGCAGGTTGATCGAACAATGCAAGTGAACAAGCCATTGTTATCACTGCAACAGGAAGCCATTCTAATCAACTAAATACCTACTAACTAAAGTAGCAAAAGACAGAGTCCCAAAACTGCGCGCGAAGCCCAACAATGGCCCAATACCAAGCTAATATATGTGTCTACAATCTGCCAGGGCCTGGCGAGTAGACGGCCGTGACTGCAAAAGCGTACGACCTAAGAGCAAGTGTTGGGATTGCTTTGGTTCGCGTCCCGTCATGTCTGGGCGCCTTTCTTTGACTTAGTTTTTTTCTTCCTTCAAAAGTTCCCGCACGCAAAGGATTAGGAAGACGTGCAATTAAGTATTCTTTAGCATCCTCAGCCTCTTCAACTTTCGTAAAACAAATTTGACCCTAATGGTTGACTATCTCTATTGGTGCAGAAATCATACACACGCGAAGAATTGAAAAAAATGACACTGTAACCGGAATTGATAGACAAACAGGAGACATTTTAAGTCAACTAATCGCTTAACTCTTCTTATGCCCCCCGAGGGAATCAGGCTGAAAAAGATTCACGTATAAACTAGATCCGAAGTACCATAATGACGACAAAAGTCAAAATGTAAAAGTAGCCTGTATACTTTCCGTTGCGTTAAGTGAATTATCTTCAAATGATTAATTTTGCATTTTCTAGTTCCTGTTGACGTGCTAAAGAGTAGTCATCCCATCTCAAGATAATGTCTCACTTTACATCTTACCTATTGTTTTTTGTCTTTGCATCATGATGTTTTGATTGTGCATCACCACATTTTGCACCTCCTCTCGAATGAAGATGGTGAGTGTTTCGAAGATGATTTGTTTTTCCTCGTCAGTTGTCACAGGTCTACCTTCCTATGGAAAATGCATAACAAAAGAATGACCATCAGATGATTATTATAACAGGTAGATATCGACAAACTTAGCCGAGATGTACGTACTGTGGTATTTATCCTTATCTCCGATTTGATGAAAAAAAAGTTCTTTAAAATTTCACTCATAGTATTAGTAACGAGTTTGGACTTTTCCACCACTTAAGAGCGTCCTTACTCTTCAACTGCAAAACTACGAGGGCTAACCATGAATCAATTACGTGGCGTGTGAGGCATCGGATCGTGTAACGCAACGGTTACTTTAATAATGTCAGTCAAAAACACTTTACACTTTACGTATAACTGAATTTAACATTAAAATGTTTATCATGTTGTACTTGCACGCCATGCGCTTTCCTTCCGGACTCTTGTCTTTAGGAATTCAACGTTACGCATGTTACAGCAAGCAATTCGGCATTTAGCCATTTTTCAAAGCTACAACAATAACTTCGTTGCTAGTACGACCAGCACTAGCATTAAGCGCTATGCAGCTAATTGTTACGTCAGCAACAACAATTAACCAAAGTATCCATTCAATCTAACCAAACGCACTTTTAACAAATTAAACTAGCCTAGCCATATCGCTCGCTACGCTCGCTCAAATGGCCGCGCAATTCGTTTGCTTTCAAGTAGACCCTTCGTACGAAAATAAACGTTTCTTCGTTCAGCTCAGCAACAATCGACCCGCCGACAATTGCCCGAGTGCAGCGCTGGCGCTCAATAAGGCATTACCGCCGTACAAACCCTTCACCGACGACAATCCAAAGTCTTGCTCCAAACGCGACTCCGTTAACAATGCGGTCGTCAGCCAAGAATCGTCACCGTGGAAACGGAGGTACTTTTGGACCCTCGGCAGACAAACCACCCGAGGAATCTCTTCGGTAACAATGGTCGAAACCTGGCCCCGATCACCCTCTTTCCAAAGACACCACTCTCGACCACGAACGCCGAATCTTTATAACAATGTAAAACTAAATGCAACAATGTGGTCAATGCTTTCTGAGTTTATTTCGCCCCTTCACTCCCACGCAACGACACCTAGATATAAATTCGTGCCGAAACGCCCTCTTTCAGAGGACACCTCTCGCGACCCCCGACCACGCAGATCTCGAGAGGAGTATCTGGACACGTACGCAAACACACAGTAAGTTTTTAATGATATAGATATCTGAGATATCTATAACTACACGTAACTTACTACAATATTTTTCGAAATGCATAAAGTTTGCAGGTTTGTGGATAGTACCATGCTCTGCGCTATGCATTTCAGCATTTCATGTTTATGCTTCTTTAATTATCGTTTTAAGGTCAATCGTCCAACTTGGCTTTGTAAGTACGTCTACAGTTAACTTAGCACTGTCGCGATACTTTAAGCACAAATATCGCTTCCTCACCTCATATCTCAAAAACCACAACTTACGATTAAAATGTTTGGTTCTTGCACCATTACCCAATCCTGTAACTAGACTGATCAATGATTTGCTGTAAGTTTCTAGTACAAGTGGAAAGTTTACCTCTACTATCCTTAACTCGCCCAACAACTCTCGTGCCCAAATCAACTCCCTTGTGGCCTCTACTGCAGCCAATAACTCAGCCTCAACTACTCAATGCTGCTTTTATCTTTTGGCACTTCCAAATGATCATACACCCATGTACTTTTACCATGTAGCCATTAAACCCTTTACCATCGTTTGTAACCGACCACGATGCATCATATTGTGCACACAAATTGCTAACTTCTCCCTTCGGGAAGAAAAGTTTCAATTCTTTTGTACCTGCAAGGTATCGAAGCACTCTTTTTACTGCACCAAGGTGAACTTGTCTGGGTTCTGAGGCAAATCTGGATAAGTTTGTGACTGCAAACGCAGCGTCCAACCTCGTTCCACCAACAAGGAACATCAGGGATCCTAGCAGCTCCAGGAAAGTCCCTCTGTCAACAGAGTTGCGAATTGGCACATTTGTCAAGGTGCTGAGTAGGATCTGCTGGCGAACCCTTTGCAGTCCTCCATATCAAACCTTTTCAACAGTTTGTCCATGTACTCTTTTTGAATTAAATATATGCCATCGCTTTCCACTTTCCAGCCCAATCCCAAGTACAGACCGTTGGCAGTCTCGGTCACCTTCCAGTTCTGTCTCAGACTCACAATTAACTTATAAATAGCTATTTGCTCGCCAGTTACCAAGTAATCGTCCACATGGACCGTTATTCCAACAAATCCATCTTTACCATTAGCATAAAATAGGCAAGGATCAGATACACTCTGTGTAAAACCTTCGGCCATGAGCACTCTCGACATTTCCACATACCAGCATCTCCCAGAATGGCGGAGACCATAGAGGGAACCCTTAAGTAAGCACACCTCCCCCTCTTTCCCTTCATGGAATCCATCAGCTTGTCGCCTGTATGTCGTTTCATTCAACGGCGAGTTGAGGTACGTAGTCCCAATGTCGAGAGTACGGACCTTAAAACCCTTACTAGCACCAATACTTAGCAACACTCTAACACTTTCAGATCGGCAACCGGGGCTAAATGATTCGTCGAAATCAACCCCATGGTTGCATTGATGATCTTACCGCCACTAATCTTGCACGATAGCGATCTGTACTTCCATCAACCTTTTTCTGGATGGCATAAATCTACTTGGAGCGTATCACTTTTGCTCCTTTAGGTGGCACTGCTAATTTACAAACACCTAAAGCATGCAATGCATTAATTTCAGTTTGCATCGCTTCACGCCACAAGTCAGCTTGCGGAAGGTGTATTGCCTCTTTAAACATATTTGGTACAACAGGATTTGACACTTCGACGCTTTTCATTTTGCACTCTTTAGCTTTGACATTTTCCTTCACAATTGCACATTCAACACTATGTATTTCGGGGCTAAACCCACTTTATCGTCGCGAAACTTTTGCACCGACTTCAAGCCTCTTCTCGCGATCTGCGATACGTCTCAACTCCTGTTCTTCTTCTATTTCTTCAACAGTTTGTTTCCCGCGCTTAACCGCAACTTCTACAGTTGTTCTTGGTAACAATCTTGAAATTGCGGAACGTATAATTCCCGAATCGACTCAACTTCACTGTTTGTATCAGTATCCGAGTCATCACCATTCCAAGTATCACGTGTTACCGAGTCGTACAACTCATCTTCATAATATACATCGCCAAGGAGTTTCACTCCAGATTCTGCTTCATTAAAGTTTGCACTTCTGCTCAACGTTAGTTTTTCAGTTTTGGGGTCATAACAGATATATACCCACAGTTATACATCATACCCACAAAAACTGACGGCGTTACACGTGACCGAAACTTGGACCTCTTCTGAATTGGCAAGACAGGATAGTAAACAAACCCAAATCTCTTTATACGTTTTACGGATAGAGGTTTCCCTGACCACAGTTCAAGCGGTGTCTTCCTACCTGTAGGGGTTTTTGCATCGAGGATATTCTGGGTGTATGCAGCTGCCAGCACAGCAAGTCCCCAAAATTTTTACAAGAAACCAGCAGAAAGCAAGAATGCATGAGCCAAGTTCAGTATGACACCATGGGCCCTCTCGCACATTCCATTGGAAGCCGGACTAAACAGAGTTGTACATTCCTGCACGATCCCTCGTGATTTGCAGAATTCCGCTACCGCTTTCGATAAAAACTCCATTGCATTGTCCGCCCTAATACGAAGCACAGAATGCCCTGTTTCCTTCTCCTTCTGTATAAAGAAATCCTTTAGGAACGGCAGCACGTGTTCCCCGTGTTTTCAGCGATTGGACAAAATATCTACGAAAGTAGCTGTCGACTACAGTCACAAAGTACTTTGCGCCACTAAGTGACTCAACTGGCACAGGACCACAGACATCAATGGCAAGAAGTCCAAGTACTCAGGAAGCACGAGCATCATGGTGTTGGTTTATGAGGCTTTGTCCTCGCTTTTGCCTTCACACAGACCTCGCAGAAGGACGGCTTCTTCCCGGTAGCTACTCCTCCTCTCACCAACCCTTCTTTCAGAAGCTCTGCAACACGATCGTAGCTAGCATGTCCAAACCTCTTGATGCCACAGTTCTAGTGTTGCTTTCGACGCTTCACTTGCACAAGCACTTTTCGTTTGCACCTCGCCACTCAGTACAAACCTTGTGCCCACATGCGAGCCCAACCTACCGTTTTGCCGGTCACCACACTACCTTCTTCCAAAACACGGGCGCCATATCTGGTGAAGAAAACTTCATTTTTTTACCATTGTCTTTTCCATTCGGCTCACCTACAAGCTGGTGTAACGAAAGAAAATTTCGCCGCAGATTTGGCGCACACAGCACGATTTCAAAAGACATGTGATGCTGTTGTTGCTCATATGAGAGTATCATTGGCATGTCACCAACCTCCTTACACTCAGCTGAACTACCCTCAGTAACTAAATCAATGTTGCAGTGACTAGATCTTTTCCCTTGCAAAATGTTTTTATTTCGTACAAGGTGATCTGACGCCACACTATCCACGACCCAGGAGATACTTGGTGTCTCTCCCTCTACTTGTGTACCACCTTGATTAGTACAATAAGCATGGTGCTCTTTTTTTTTAACTCTTGCTTGTACCGAGGCTTCAGATTTCTTCTCCTTTGGCTTCTTTTTCCAACCCTTAGACTTCGTCTCAGCCGACGGTTTCTCGCAATTTTGATGATGCACAAGCAGTCTTCGCCCGTACAGTTGGGCATTTGCGCTGTACGTGCCCGACGCCTCCGCAGCCGAAACAAGTCCTAGGAGAACGCCCTTTGTGGGTACACGACTTGGAAACATGCCCTGATTGGCCGCAGGTACAACACTTTGGTCCAGCTCCCCGCAATGAGTTGCGGTCCAAAGCAGCTACTTCTCTTTCAACAGAATAGGCTCTCACTGTTCACCACTTCCCTGGTTCAATTCGCTTGCACGATCCAGCAATGCTCTCTCTCAACAGCCTGGGAATCAATGGAGGCGGCACGCCGCAGTACTTCTTTGGTCGTGGCATACTCGGCGCGATTTATCCCTCGCAGCATGTAAAAGGCTAATTCAGTTTCTGAAACATCTCGCCTGCACTCCACGCACGCTTGGGCAGCTGTCCTCACACGAGTTATCTATGCAGGTAACGACTTATTAACTTGCTACATGACCTTGGAGAGTGCAAATAATTCGACCTGCTTCACACTTGTCTTTACCTGATAACGAGCTTTAAGTGTGTCCCATATCTTCTTAACCTCGAAGATACCTTGAAACGGCAACAACTCAGTTGGGAAAATCACTTAATATAAGAACGCGTAGAACTACGCATTCTCTTTTTGCCAGTTGGACAGCTCCGTTTTATCCGTTGGTTTTTCTTTCTTCAACACGGACTCGTCCCAGCCCTGGCCCATTGCGTAACCATTTGTCTTCATGGCCCATGACTCGTAGTTCCCCTCTACCAACTGTTCGATTCCCTTGTACGACACTCCAGCCGCCATTTTGTCCCGCAAGCTTTACGACGCCATTTGTCGAGGGCTAACCGTGAATCAATTACGTGGCGTGGCGTTACACAGGCAATCGTGTAACGCAACGCTTACTTTAATAATATTAGTCAAAAACACTTTTATATTAGTCAACAATAACTTCGTTGCTAGCACGACCAACAATAGCATTACGCGCTATGCAGCTAATTGTTACGTCAGCAACAACAATCAACCAAAGTAGCTACTCAATCTCTAACATTACTTACTACTAGTTTTTCTAGAATTAGGCCTACCAGTTTTTTTTTAATCTATAAAACACACCGTGTACATTCTTGATTCTCTCGAGTACATGAAGAGTAAATAATCCATGATACTTCCCGTTCTTGTATCTTCGTAAGACGATCTTTTTAGTTTGTACGGTCCAACCACGCTGAGTTTGTGTTTGATCAAATCATGCGCCTGAAAAAAAAAGTTATGTTTCGAATACAAATTTGTACGTAATTGGAATAACTTTGATCAAAATAAATTAGTTTGAAGTTTTTCTCTAATGCGCTAGCAGTAGTATGTTAATCCTGCCAGATTTACACGTGTTATCAGTGAAAAGCTTCCAGAAGCATGCCACGTAATAGCGTTATGAGCAAGAATCGGATCTGTATTCACAACTGCCTAACAAAGGAAATTGTATTGTTGCAGAAAAATCCCGCAGCCAGATGTAGTAAAACTGCGTGATCCGTGAAGTAGACAACAAAGAGACTATCTTCTGTGACTGCGATATGAAGTTTGGTAAAACTTACTTACTAAAATAAGTTAAATAAAGTACGGCACGATCGAGCCGATGACTGCCAGGGACGTCTTTTCGTCAGCAATTGCTGTGGATTCGACTCCCTGGAAGTCATTGGCTCGCTCGTGCCGTAGGCTACCTTATTTAACGTACTTAGTGTTATTTGCCTTGTTTACTAAAATAAGATTTTATGCCAATGAAAGATTAAGTAGTATATATTACAGTAGTTCTATACTATGTAATCAATTCAACATTGCCAATGAAGTTAAAAAAAATCGCGTCTTTAAATTTAGTTAACCTTCACATGAGGCTTAGCCCAAGGACGTCTTGGGGTGGGGGGTGGGGGGAGAGTTCGTGGGGCGCTCGCTCCACGACGATTTCAGGGTGGGGGGAGGAAATTTGTGGGAGAGAAAGGAAAATAGGGAAATGGAAAAGAAAGAAAAGCAAAAAGAAAGAAAGAACGACTAAAAAAATTGTCTGGTGCTCAGCACTAACCAAGTCAACAATGAATGCAAAAGCGATCTTCGGTAAAATCAGGTTACTTTTAACGCGATGGAGGAGGAGAGGGGGATGTAAGGTAAATGAAAATAGGCACAACAGTTAAAATCATATACTTGTTTGTTCGTGTAACGGTCCTTCATATCGTAAGAGGAGCGGGAGTATAGATCATAAGAAAAACCGACTGCCAGGCGGGTATCCGCGCAAACATACCATTTATTTAAAATTGTAATTTTCGATAGCCTAGTTGGTATCTTTTTCAACCAGACACACTGATAAAATTCAATACATAAAACAAATAAAAACCGCAGAACATCACTCGAGTACGCCGTACGCACGGACAAACAACAAATGCATTTGTGGTTTGTCCGTGCGTACGGCGGACTCAAGTTACGTTCTGCGGTTTTTATTTGTTTTTATTTGTTTTATGTATTGAATTTTATTAGTGTGTCTGCTTGAAAAAGATAGCAACTAGGCTATCGAAAATTACAATTTTAAATAAATGGTAAGTTTATGTTAGAGCGGATACCCGCCAGGCAGTCGGTTTTTATTATGATCATGTAACAGGAAAATTGAAAATAAGCACAACAGTGAAAAATGATACACTAGAATAGCGTAGAAACTGAATGCCTTTCTCTTGGACCTACGTTTCGGCGGGGTGGATCCGGACCCGGATTCGAACCAGCATCCCTTTCTGGCCGCCAGCTCCACCTAGTCAAGTACGTGACGCCTTTATCGTCACGCCCACCCCCCCACTGCCAAAAGATAGATATTCAATTCTGGCTATAAGGCCCACTAGGTGTGACCAGACCTCTATTCGGCTGAAGGTTGCAGCCAATTGAATAGGTAGATAAATAAACACAAGGCAAAGTCTCAATAAATTCTTAAATAAGAATAGTTGTGCTTAGTTTCAATTTTCCCTTTACCTAATTTACAGTGATTCTTGTTCGTCTATTTAGTTGTTTGTTTATTTACGTATTTATGAGGGGGGGGATGCTGTAGCCTGCTCCGCGTTAATTTCTTTCTCCCTCTCCATAATATAAAAGTTTTTGGTGGACGGGAAATAAACATAAACCTCACTTTTTTTCTTTATTGTTAGAATAAAGGGTGGGGGGAGCAACCCCGCCCCTTTCGTAACAATACTTGGTGTGTGATTGGTGTGTTGGTTGATAAATAATATGGATACGAATTACGTACCTGGTATTTAATGTCTTTTCTGATTTCCCTCCTCCCCCCCCACCTTTGTTGCCGTCTGCTACGAAGATTTCGGGAGGGGGAATGGCCTTGAGGGAGGAGGGGGAGAGCAATGGCGTGCCGACCATGAATACGCTGTATACGTGACGGGTGCCTTCATATTTCTCATTTACTTTTTCTTCGTTTAACTAGTAAGTTGATTTTATTTCAATTTTCGCACAATTTTGTTCTTTTACGTGCTGCTGGGCCATGAACACCATTTTGTCACCTAGCTAACACCCCGTCTACGTTTAAGCCGAACTTTCCATTCTGTCCACAGAACAGAAAGTATTTTCTCGTTCCGTAACCACCTGCTTGTCTAAGTTCACGCGGAATATTCCGCCTCGATGTCTAACTCAAATAATGCTCGACGTTTTCTTTTCGTCTGGTCGCGTGTCCCTTTAGACGAATCTCATTGGCTGCGCTTATGGAACTGAACTGAACGGAACGTGACGCATGAACTTAGACGGGGTGAGACACCGCGTTTAAATTCATGCGTCACGTTCCGTTCAGTTGGCTTTGCGGAACAAAATCGCTAAATTCCCTTCCCAGAGTGCAACGCAAGCGGAACAGCGGAAAAGTTGGGAGACGTTCAACTTTTCCGCCGGCACTACGGAATTCCATAAGCCCAGCCAATGAGATTCGTCGAAGGGGACATGTGACCAGACGAAAAGAAAACGTCGAGCATTATTTGAGTAAGACATCGAGGCGGAATATTCCGCAAGAACTTAGACAAACGGATGGTTACGGAATGAGAAGCTGCGTTCTGTTCTGTGAACTGAACGGAACGTGACATGTGAACTTGGATGGGGTGTCTCCCAACTTTTCTGCGGTTCCGTTTGCGTTGCACTCTGGGAAGGGAATTTAGCGATTTTGTTCCGCAAAGCCAACTGAACGGAACGTTCCGCGTGAACATAGACTGGCTGTAATACACAGTGACACGCACACAAGCGTTAATCGCGAGTCTCCGCAAGCACTGCGGGATCGTGCATTCGCGAGCAGATGACAGTGGTTTGGCGGTAAAACCGTGTTTCCACTGAGTCGTTGGTCATCCAGACTACAGAGCTCCCAAGCCGGAATAACATAATGCGCTCCTTGTCCTTGTGGGAGAATGCAACGGAGGAGAATAAAAAAAATAACAAAACCTGTTACCGGCGAAACAACGATCTCGCTACAGATCAACTCAGGCCTTTAAGTTAGATTGTCACCGTTTTGACGCATGCGATGCTCTTTTGATGACGTTGTCCACGTACGAAACACGCCAGATGGCATCACGGTCCACGCTCCCCACGGCATACGCGGCCTCAACAATCCACAACAAAAGTGCATAGGCGTTACACGCGTCAGAGCGGTGACAGTGTAGCTTTAAGAAGATAAACGGATTTTCCTGGAATGGAGAGTTCAAACGGAAGGTGTCGTTTTTCAGTAAAAAGGGACAAATAAAGAAGGTTTCTTCTTCCCCGTTACTTTCTTCAACTATCAGTGCATTCGTGAAAGACTCCACAGATTGTTGATCGTTACCGTTTTCGGAACTCGTACAATTTCCGACAGTCGAAAAGACCAACACGTCTTTGGAGTCACAAGAAAAGTAGTTTGGAAAGGTTTAAAGGTAGGAATCCTTTTCAGTGCTAAATTAGACATAGGAATATTTCCATTACAACGTTTCTCCAAATGCAAGGTGAACAGATTATGGTTGAATTTAATGAACCATCGTCAAACTAAATTGATGAAACAACACATTCCACAGCTCCCATGGTATAAATTAAAATTTACGAAAATATCGAAACAATAATTTAACATTACTTTTCGCATTACAGAAAATTCGTACAAGTGTAATAATTTGGCCATTTATCGGTTTTAGAAACCAAAAAAGTGAACATTGTGTTTATATGCAAGGAAATCGTGCTTAATTTTTTTTTAATCGCTTAACTTCCGGAGGCAGACTCCTAGGAATCCGCCCCACCCCCACCCGTACGCATGCTCCCAAAAATAAATGCACGCCACTCGTAGGGAACGTGAATTTTTTTAGGGTGGTGGAAAAGAACGTTTCGCACCATGAACACAGGGGGGGGGGGTTGGAGGGAATATACACCTCTGGATTAACCTATTCTTATAGTGAAAGTAAGATTTAACATGAAAACTGTTACGAAGGGGTAGTTCAAAATAGAAGCTGGTTTTTTTTGTAATGTTTCTCATAGTGGTGATACGAATACTGCTACGGTATTCGTAACATTGTCTTGGTTTATACGGGCTGTGCGAGAAGATGGATAGCGACGTTTGGTCCATCTGAAACTCAGACGACAGAACTCACAGTGAATACTTATAGCTCACAAGTTTGATTGTAAGATTTGTAACAACTACTTATGAATCTTTAAATCATTACCGCCGCTTATATCAATGCCCAGTAATTACTGTTCTGACTACCATAATGCTATGCAGTGTTTTACACATTAATTCATATGAACCCCACGAACCATGTTTTTCTGTTGTGTTCTTTAAAAAAAAGCATTTAATGGAAGGGGTGGGGGGAGGTCGAACTAGCAATTCTACAAGCATCCTAAGCTTGGCTTTTCACTTTAGCTGTCTCGCCCACGCAAGCCTTTACGTGGTAATAAGCTGGGAAGTTTTATGTTTCGGTATCAACGAGCCAGTTTTAACTTGCAATAATGCTGTAAATCATGATGTAACGTTAATGTATTAGAAATGACCCATCAAACAACAGTTTTTAAGAAGGAACCTAGGAAGCTCCCAGACGGAGACAACTTAACTCGTTACATGAAACCTTCAGGTTAATTAACGCCAACTTCTGTTACAATTAAACTACTACATACGCTCTTTGGTACTCACAATTTCTAGTCTTTTGCGCAAAGACCATTTGTGATTCCATTGGGTGGTAAGAACTGCAGCAATGATGGGACCAAATTCTTCTGATAAACAGCGGTTGGGATCAGCACCTCCAACCAGAAGTGCTTTTGTTACCTTGAAGATGGAATCGAGAAGTTTGATTGCACTACCACACAACTAAGCGAACACAGGTACGATGAAACCGACATAAATCCATTCAACACCTCCCTCCAACCAAATATAAATAATTCGACGTCCCCTTCAGTCAGCATTAAAAACTGAAGTCCTCATTAATGCACAACAATAAGTCAACGATTTCTGCATAAGCAGTGAGCAGTAAGCACTAAGCAGTGAGCAATAAGCAGTGAGCAGTAAGCAGTGATGCGTTGACTCCCCAAGGACTGTGAGGAGGGCCCACGAACAAACCGTCGATTTCCCCAAAGAAAGTTGTAAATCATAAGAAGCGTTCCGGAAACACACAAAGGTTATTATTGTTTCTTAGTCACTTACCCCCTCCCCTACAAACATATCACATTCGTGTATGTAATAATACACCAATATATATATCTATACATATATATA
>JAQGAL010000036.1:0-12954 GCA_034697385.1 Lithobius mutabilis | reverse complement strand
ACGTGCTGCGGGTATCCCAGCTCCCGGCCGATGCTCTCGGGCAGGACCGTCTCGTTGGGGCGGAGGGACGGGTCCGGGACGATGACGGCACGGGCCGTCCCCCAGAACCGCTTGCGGAGCACGTTCTGGCGCAGGTAGTTGCCCTTGCCGTGCTTCAGCCGGTCCCCGATGACGCCGTACGTGAAGCGCTCCTGCGTCTTTCTCTCGGGCACCAGTATCCGCCGCCGGACGCGCTTCACCCTCTCGTCCCGGACCATCTTCAGCACGACCTTGCGGTTCTGGGGGCTGTCCGCGTAGTACATGGGCGGGGGGACGACGAACGCGCCGTCCACCAGGCACGAGTACAGTCGGTCGCTCCGCTTCCACGCCCGCCTCGGCGGTCGCTGCGAAGCGAGCAGCCACTTTTTGGTCTTGCACAGGGCCCTGCATCTGCACGAGACGCCCTCGAGCGGGATCGTCTTTGGGTAGAGGCAGAACCTGGTCCGGCAGCGGGCGCACGTCGTCGTGACGGCCGTCCCCGCGTTATTGATATTCTTCTTCAGGGCGCACCGTTCGAGCAGGAGGCACTTGGGGCACGCGTACTTTCTCACGGCGGCCGAGTTTGCCAGCACCTCGGGCAGCTGCCTCGGCAGCTTGCTGGACGCGAAAAAGTTGTTTGCGGGCACGTTGGGCGGGTCGCACAGTTCCTCGAACTGCGCGAAGGTGATTTTGGTGGGTGGCGGGAAGGACGGCACGTCGTCCGACCATCGGTACTCGACGGAAGATATCATTGTGTTTTTTGTATAGAATCACAAAAATTCCTTTTTTTTATTCAAAAACAAAATTTATGTTCAGCGACTAAGCGCGTGCTATTTCATCTTCTTCTCCTGGCACATCGTGCGCCGCTTTCTCTTCACCTCTTCTCGTTTTTCAGACGTCACCGCCTTTGTCCACAGCGCCATTCTCTCCTTTCCACCCTTAGCATATCTCTCCCTCTTCGCTTTGGCCTGCCTCTCTCTATAGGTCTTCTTATCCGCCTCTGACATCCGTGCGCGAAGCTTCCGCATGGCCTCCCTCTTTTTCCTTTTTCTCACCTTAGCTTCACTCTTCACCCGGTTAGACATGAGTGATAAACGTTTCGCCTCTTTATCGGTGTCGCTCAGAGTCTGGCCAACAGATTCGACGCCGCGGCGTACACACACCGCAGGTTGGGAACCAGTACCAAGTACACTCTGACGTTCACATTGTGCGAAGCTCTCACCCTGGTCAACTTGGTCGCTCATATTTTTCTCTCGCCGGACCTCATTTTCGACACTTTTTCCCCACTCCATCAACTTGCCCTTGATGTATGTGGCAATGTAGCATCCGATTGACACCCAGGAGTCAACCTCCTCCGTATCACTTGGCACGTTGTGATCCATGTTTACGAGTGACTGGCAGGAGTTGCCCTTTTTATTTAGACGGGAGTTTGTTTTCAGAAAAACCAAAAAAAAAAAACTTTTATTTTTTCTAAAAGAAATAAAAAAAATTTACTACAGAGATGGCCGTTCCGACAATCTTCGTCCTGGACCTCGACAAGACCCTGGTCTACTACGACGAGGACCGGGACGTGGACTGCGAGGCCAAATACTACGTGCGCTACTTCGCGCCGGAACTGCTCCACCTGATGAGCTGCATCAACCGGTCCAACGTGCTGGTCCTCTGGACCGCCGCCAGGGACCCCTACGTGTCGGACGTCCTGTTCGAGACCAAGCTGGGATCATATTTTCACCACGTCCTCGACTGGACCCGGTGTCGCGATAGTATGGAGGAGGAGAACGGAACGCTCAAGAGCGCCCGGTACCTACTGCGGTACCTGGCCAAGGCCGACGACGGCGTTGCCCATCCCTTCGCGCGTCCCGAGTGGCACCAGTACAACACCGTCCTGGTCGACGACAACGCCACGGCCAACGCCGGGGGGACCTACGGATCGGTGGTGGACGTGGCCCCGTACGGGCGGGAGGAGGTCGAGCGCGAGCTCCGGGGCGCGGACCCCGACTGCGCCCTGGTCCGCGTGGGCCTGTCGGTCGGAGAGCCGATGCTGGAGGCCCTCTTTCCGAGCTGCTACAGGTAGATTCGGCCAAACTCCTTGTAGTCGTTGTACATCGTCCCCAGCACCTCGGTGGGGCACCGGGCGGACCGGTCGACGATGGGCCTGTCCTTTCCGCCGGCCACCACGACCCTCTGGTCGGGCAGCGTCGCCACGGTGAAATTTTCGCCGACGTAGCTCAGCCAATGGGCAAACTCCCACGAGTCGAACACCGGCCCGTAGCTGAACAGGTGAACCAGCTGCAGCCGCTCCCAATCCTCGACGACGTGATCCTCGAATTTGATCTCGTACGTAGAGCGATGGTCCATCCCGTACCGAATTTCCTCCTCGAGCGCCGCGTTGAGCAACCGTTCGAGGTCGGTGAACACCGCGTCCGCAAACTCCGAGCTGGGAAACCCCTCGAGCGAGCCCAGGAGCTCGCTCACGTTGCGACGCTTCTTGATGTAGTTCTCCGTGAAAAATTCGCGAAAAGTCGTCTTGTCCAGTGCCCTTCCCGCCACTTTGTGGTAGCGGTAGTTGGCAATCACCTTCAGCCACAGGCAGTATTCCGCAAAGTCGAACTTGTTTAGAAATTCGAGCACGACGCGCCGTTTCTTGGGGTAGAGTTCCGCGTATATTTCGTCCAGTTCCATGAAGGCCTCGTTCATCCCCGTTCGGAACGAGACGTACCCGAAGGTCTCCATCGGGTGAAAAAAAAAAAAAAATGGAAGAAGATGAGGATGGTCACGTCAGGAGGCTGAAGGCTTACCTTTACGTGTACAGACGGTCGTTTAAATTTTACCATCGGTGGAGCATCCTTATATTCGTCCTCAGGACCCTTTTCACCCTGGGTGGACTGGGCGCCCTCGTCGGTCACATACCCATCATCACCGTGACGAGCGGGGCGCTCATAGTGGATCTGATATCCAAAATTTACAAGTTTTCCGAAAAGAGCCAAGAGTTTGAACGCACGGCCGCCGACTATCGCGACCTGATCAACGCCGTAGCGTCCAATCCCACCCTCTACACGCCCGAGAAGATCGCGGAGCGCGAGCGCGAAATCACGCGAAACAACAGACACTTTCCGCGCGAGACCTATCTGAGACACCAGAAACTCAACGGATACCAGTACGTGTGAAAGAAAAAAAATTTTTTATTCGGTCCGAGCCAACTCGTCGCTCCTGTCCCGTACATTCAAGAGAGCGTCGTCGAATTCGTTCTCCTCCTCCTCCTCCACCTCGTCGATGGTGCGCTTCACCCCCCTCTTTCCCCCCTCATCTTCCTCCTCGAAATGACCCGCCATGAACTCGTCTTCCAGCATCTTCTCGCTGTCGGACATCTTGGAGACGACGTCGCCGCTCTCCGCGTTGAACCAAAACTTGAGGCTCGCCTGGACGTAGTTCACCGCCGTGATGGAACCCGCCACGTTCTCCAGCTGGAGGTTCGAGTAGCTGCTCATCGCGTACCAGGGGTTGTCGCACACGGCCTGAGCGTTCAGCCTCGTGTCCGTCCTGTGCAGGTTGGTAAAGATCCAGGACAGGAGGCAGAGCGGGTTGTCGGCCTCCTTCGACAGCGCGCCGTAGTAACAGGGCGTCTTGCTCCGCTTGCCACCCTTGTCGATCACGCCCCTGTAAATCGCCTGGCAGCGCGGGAAACACGTTCGGGCCTGGTGGTTCTGCTTCCTGTTGAACAGCGTCACCTTCTGCAACTCGCCGTCCTCCGCCCTCTTGCCGATCCTCTCCAGGATGTAGGCGCGCAGTCCCCTCAGGAACGACTGGACGTGGTCGGGGGGCGTCATCCATCCCCTGGTCGGCGTCGTCGTCGTCTTGTCGTTGAAGTCGAAGCTGACCGGCGAGCCCCTTCCCTTCAGGCCGCGAAACTCGATGGCCGGCGAGATGGAGTACTTGATTCCCATAGCCATCGCCTTCGCGTCGGCCTTGACCACCTGGAAGTTGCCATCGAGTATGGCCGCCTTGACCCTCGCAAAGTTCTCGATCTCGGGCACGGCGGTGTCGAGCCAGTCCATGGTTGGTGTGTGTGTTATTCCGCGAGGTGATCGCCTCTATTTATTGCCTCGATCTTTTCGATCGTCGAGCGGGGATTGGGAAAGAGCTTGTGCGAATGGGGACGGACCACGCTGGCCCTATCACCGTCCACCATGCACTCGTAGATGGTGGAGGGGGTGAGGGGGGAGGAGGAGGAGGAGTAGGCGTATCCGTTGCGGTCGCACAGGACCTCGCCGTCCAACGCCATCAGGTCGGAGGTGGAGCGATCGGGCGGTTTGATCTTGTACACCGCCTCGGACGACACGACGATCAGGCCGTCGTCCGGAAACCTTTTTCCGACCCCGTCCAACAGCCGCGCGTGCAAATCCTCGTCCCACGTTATCGGCCCGCCCGTCCACGGTTCGAAGCGCTGCACGAGAAGCTTGCGCTCGCGCCAAAGCCTATCCTCCGGCAGCTGGCGCAGGTGTCGGACGCGCTCGAGGGGGGGGACGGACGAGTCGCACAGGTCAACGACGATTCCCACTCCTCCTGGGAAGGTCTCGACGCAGTAGCGCACGCCCGGGTCGAATAGCTCGACGACGCGGTTCACCCCGTCCCACTTGACGGCGATCATTCGGGGATCCTCGACGCGCCCCACCTGCAGCACGGGCGGCCCCCAGGTGGAGCGCGGCGGAACGAGGGCGCCGTACAGCCTCGTCAGGCGGAGGTACAGGTCGTCGGGCTCGTCGCACAATTTCGTCTCGCACTCGAGGTGCCCCGTGCGCCGCAGCTCGGCGGTCTCGCGAAAGTAGGCCACGACCCCGCCTTCCCTGCGCAGGACGCTCTTGGTCGAGGGCCGGCCGGCGAAGAAAAAGTCGGACGGGACGGCGTGCGGAAACTGGATGCAGCTGGCGTACTCCTCGCCCTCCGTCGAGTGGTGGCACACCTCGATCGACGACGGGCACACGACCGTGTGCTTGCGGCGAAAGACCTTCTTCTGCCAGAAGAAGGCGTCCGTCTTTAGGTCGTAGACGAATCGCACCTCGCCACGCCGCCACTCTAGCGACTCGGGCCTGGCCAGCAGCCTGTAGTCCGTCGGAATCTTCCTACGTAGCTCCCGCTCTTCCGTCACCCTCGAGGGCCCTCTCCAGACAGTCGTACACCGACGACGGCTGCGAAAAGACGCCGACGGGGGTCGCGTGGAATCTAGCCTCCCCTCCATCGTCCGCCCTGGCGAGTCCGAATATTCCGGAAAAGAGTTGATCGCGGGTCCCTCCGCCTCTTATTTCAAATTCCGCGCCGGGGCCAAAGAGCCGCTCGACGTCGGCAAAGTGGGTCGACTGGGACGGGGCGTCCCCCTCGCGCTGGCGAAACCGACGTCCGTCCCACGTCAGGACGACCCGGACGTCTCCGCTCGGCCGGTCGACCAGGCCGTAGCCGACAGCGAACTCGTCCCACGCCGGCACCAGGCGCCGCAGGCTGGGAAACTTCTTGGGCCGCTTGCCGCGCAGCCAGTCCTCCCAGAAGGCGATCCGGGGCTCGGCGAGCAGGAGCCGACGCTTTCGCTCCTCGTACATGCCGGCGCACGACTCCTTGAGGATGCCCGGGAGGTAACCGGGTTTCTGGCCGTACAGCACGGTCAGGAGCGTCTTGAGCTTGGCGAAGAAGGGGGAGGCGAAGAGCTGCAGGTTGACCGTCATGCCCGAGGCGTCCTCGACCAGTTCGTAATTGCTCCCCTCCCACCGCGACCGGGCGTCCTTGATGACGGGCACGTAGTGCAGGTGCCCGCCCATGGAACGCAGGTCCAGGCCCCTCCTCGCCAGGGACCGGGCGAAGACGACGTGCGGGAGGTTGGTGTTGGGCCCGTACTCGTACAGGTTGTCCTTGAGCTTGCGCGTCTGGATGAACTGGTCGACTTCCGTGGCCCCGGCGACGAATCGCGCCACCCGCTCCCGGAGCCAGCCGTCGAACTCGGCCAGCTCCTCGGTCAGGGCGGCCTTGGTCACCACCTCTCGGGCGAACGCCGTCATGGCGGCGGGCGCCGTCTTGAAGAACCCCACCATCTTCAGTTCCACATCCATCCCATCCCCCTTCCTCTTGATCCCCACGTACGACTTTTTCGACAGCATCACGAGCACGTCGAAACAGTCCTCGTACTCTAGACGGGGGATGGACTCGCCCAGCCAATCCTGGAACCTCGCGGCCAGCGCGTGCCCGTCGACGCCCCTGCCCCCGAGCGGCAGGAATATGCTGTCCGTGTCGCCGTAGCAGGCCATCAGTCCCATCTCCTTC
The DNA here is from genome assembly GCA_034697385.1 of Lithobius mutabilis. NCBI lineage: Eukaryota > Metazoa > Arthropoda > Chilopoda > Lithobiomorpha > Lithobiidae > Lithobius > Lithobius mutabilis. The sequence goes on along the minus strand of JAQGAL010000036.1, from coordinate 6,630 downwards.
TCGAAGAAGGAGCGCATCAGTTCCAGGTAGTTGCGACCCTGGGCCGTGATCGTGCGCGCCGCCAGCCGGTCGCTGATCTGCGTCACGTACGGCACTCCTAGCTGCCCGTAGATCGAGTTGCCCAGCCGCTTGAGCGCCTTGTCCATGCACGCAAAGTAGTCCGACTCCTTGGACCGCGGCTTGAACGTGGCTCGCTCGGCCATCAGGTCCCGCTGGATCTTGGCGAGCGGGCACGGCACGCCTTTAGGGGTGAGCAGCACGTCGTTGTCGTCCCGGATGGCGTAAAAGTGCCGGTCGTAGAAAACCTTGCGCCGTCCGTACTCGATCGGAGTCACGGCGTAGACGTAGAACGGCGACACGTTGCAGGCGATCATGGCGCTCGGGTACAGCGAGGCGTAGTCAAAGACTGCCACGAAGTAGTACCGTCCCGGCTTGGGTTCCAGCACGGACCCGCCCGAGTACTTGCCCCACGGCTCCCGGCTGGGCGTCCAGCAGCGAAACGCGCGATCCTGGAGCAGGGGCCGCCCCATCGAGAAGAGGGTGTGGTGGAGGTAGCAGATGATCTGCCGCGTCACGGGACCGAAGATGCGGTTCGGGTTGATGTACGTCAGGACGGACATGGCGTTCAGGAAGTTGAAGACGGAGGACGCGAAGAAGAGGCCGAGGGGCAGCTCGGCGTCGGCCACCCCGTACTCGACCAGCTTGTTCAGAAAGTCGTAGTCGGGCGTCTCGGTCATGGCGGCGTACTTGGGCCCGACGGAAGTGACGTCGAAGCTCACCTTGCGCCGCCCTAGGATGGTCTTGCTGACGCTGTCGAGCCTGAGCGACTCGAGCGGCGGTCCCTGGTAAAACTGGCGGTAGAATTTGAGCAGGTCCACGTGGACCTGGTGGGGGCCGGCGATGTCCGTGTCGGCGAAGCTGTCGCGGCTCAGCCACTGATTGAAAAAGTACTTTTTACCCGTCTCGACGAACCGCAGGGGGACGAGGCCCAGGTACAGGCGCCTGGCGATCAGGACGTTGGCGTCGAACGCGTCCGTGTTGTACCCGACCACCAGGGGGAACCGGTCCAGAAACTCGAGAAAGTCGTCCAGCATCTCGCGCTCGTCCGTGAAGACGGCCACGTTAGAGCCGGGATCGAAGCCCGCTGCGCAGTCGGGCACCAGCATCCACAGGCGAGTGGCCACCTCGCCCTTCTGAGCCCCCGTGGGCCCGTCCAGGGAGCAGTGCGAGGCGGATATGCCGACGATGCGCTCGTTGGGCAGCATCCCGTACGGAAACCCGTGCCAGCCGTCCGTGTTGGCAATCTCGAGATCGTACGACGCCACCGTAAAGTCGGGCCTCGCCTCGAAGTTGGACGTGACGAACCGGATGTCCCCGAACGGATCGTGCACGTCGTCGCCGTCGAAATTCACGTCGAATGACCCGTACGCCTTAAAGTCGGCCTGGCGACGCATCTTCTGCAGGAAAAAGTTGGAGAGCAGGGCCTCGCTGTTCCGGCTCCGGACGGCCGCCACGCCCAGCACGCCGAACTTGGCCTTGTTTCTCTCCACGAAAGCGGCGTACTTGACGACGTCGGATGACGGAAAGTAGACGTACGCGGCGGCCGCCGCTCGGTGCGTCCCCTCCACGAACTCATCCGGCGTCTGGTTCGTCCTCGAGCACCACCACGGGGCGGCGGTGTCCCACTCCACCCGGCTGACGGGCACGTACCGCGGGAGCCTCAGCTCGTCGCCGGCGAGCAGCACCAGTATCCAGTTGGCAGCGCCCAGATTGACGTTGCCCACGCGCATCCGCCCGTCCCCCCCGATCGCGTAAAACCGACCCGGGACGGCCTCGCTCCACTTGTATATCCAGCACCTCATCCCATTTCGAGGAGATAAAAAAAAGGGCCCTCGGGACGAGGTCATTTATTAAAAAAAAATGGCCGAAGGCGGTATACATTTTCTGGGCCAGCAGAGGGGCGGCGAGGTACAACACATGGGCGGGTGGGGGCCCGGGCGTCGGCGTCGTAACTCTTACGCGTCCGTCGACATGGACGACGACGACGATAGCGGCTCCGTAGGCTCTGGCGGATACTATGTTGGCAACCGAGGTGTAGTCCCCCATTATCCCGGTAGTTCCGTCTATGGCGATAACCTCTCCCTATTCCCCCCTTTCAATCCGGGCCCCCTGGACCTGTCGGTCCGCCCCCGTGTCACCCCCCAGGTCACCCCCCAGGTCGTCCGGGAGGAGGTAGTGGTACCCAGACCCAAACCGGAGATGGGACTGCGCACAAACTTTTACGGTAATCTGTGCAGCCACGCAAAGTGCTCGTCGAGCCACGCGATGGCCGAGAGAGAACCCCAAAACATAGGCGCGCACTACACGGGAAATCCCATGGATCCCACGAAAATGACCTCCGTGTTTCCCACCATCTGCCAGTCGTGTCTGATGGCGAAATTCGGGCTGTACGAGGAATACAGAAGGGCCGACGAATCTCTGTTTCACTGCATCGCCGACAAGACGCAGGGTGACACGCTGGAGCGAAAAGAGGGTCCGTATCTCAAGGCCTTCAAACCGTCGGAGAGTGTGCCCGGGAAGATCGCCGTCGTGTTTGAACCGGGCACGCTCATTCTTCCCTGCGGTCAAGTCCTGTTGGATGTCCTCATGTCCAACACGGACGTGCTGTACAAAAACCAAGACCCGGCGATACTGCGCATAAGGGAAAGGGGCGCAGTGAGGGACGACGGGGGGACCCCCGTGACGCTCGCCACGATCAACCCCTATCTGCACGGCTATTTCAAGTACGTCTTCGACGCCATGACGTGCCAAGGCAACAAGACTCTGGCGAAGGGCGGGTCGAACAAGTTCGAAACTCTGATCGCGAGCGTCATCAACAGCATGTCCGAGCGCATCACGCTGATGTCGGCCACTTACCACACCGACGCGTACGTCCTGTCCAACCTGATAACCCCGACGGCGGGCAGGTCCAATTTCGTGCGGGAGGCCAAGACCATCGTGTTGGACGCGGACAAGGCGGTCGTGGGATCCATGACCCGCCGGACCGCGCCCCTGGACGTCAGGGCCTCCCTGCACACGGGCGACAACGAAGACAACCCGTACGCCGAGTTGGTGCTGGACAACCGGAGGGTCAGCATCGACGGGATGGAACAGCCGTGGTTGCGAAATTACAACGAGTTTCTCGCCCCACAAGTGTACAACGGTAGGCGAGTCATGGTAAACCGCGAACCACTGCTCAGAAACTATTTCCGAGAACACGCCGCCGAGGGCGTGGTCAAAACGCAGTCGGCCATCGGCCTCCACGTCAGCTCCATGTGCGTGCCGGGCTCAGTTCTGGAGGACACCTCCGGCCTAGTCGTGATGAGGGGCATGCTACCGAACGTGAGGTGGGTCGAAGGTCTGGGTCTGGTTTCCCTGAGACAGATTTGCGACAAGGATTTTCTGGTCGCCGACGAGACCGTCACCCTCGACGACCTCATCAAGGTGAAAATAAACAGTTACACGAAAACCGTCACGTACAGAGACCTGTCGGAACTTAGACCCACGAAAATGGGGTCGCCCGACTGGACCGGGACGTGCGAGATGAGGCAACCCCTTCTGTCAAAGACGGCCATGTACGCCGCGTTGTGAAAAAAAAAAAAAATGTCGAGGATCGTTTTGGGTGCCCTATTGCTGTGCTACGTCGTGATCGTCATAACGTCGACGGGAAGCGGCGGTGGAGACGAGCGGGAACTGCGCCTGGCCACGAACGATCTCGTCAATCAGTGGGGGGGCGTAGATCCGTCCGTCTTTCCCAAACTCTTCGAATCCGACTTGGTTTCCTGCGCCGACCGGCCCCTCTGGTGCAAGGAGGGCGACTGCGACTGCAAGCGGGCGTGCAATTCCAACGACGCCGAGATGCTGGTGGTCGACGAGGGTACCGAGGTCTTGTTCGGGGGAGAGTCTCTGCCCCCGGGAAAGTATTGCGTCCGCGGTCCGGTTCGCGCTTGCTGGCGTAGCGCGTCCAAACTCGTCTACGACGGGAGCAAGTGGACCTGCGCGTGCACGCACCCAAACATATTCGGGGGCGACAACTGCTCGGTCCTCGTCGCCTGCCAGGTGCCGTCCGTATCGGACAACGGCTCCAACGTGCTGTGGGACCACGGGACGGACCGTCCCGTCGAGGTGCTTTACGGTGGCGACCATCGCGATTTCTACGAGAGGCTTCCGACCGGCGAATTTCGCTACCGCTGCCGGTGCGAGGGCAGGGACGAGTTCGACAACCCCCTGATGACGGCGAGCGATTTGCCGCTGCACTGCCTGGTCGACAAGTGCAAGAGTTCCGTCCTCAACTCGGCCGTGCCGGGACTCGACTACTCGACGGGAGACTGCGACTGCGGAAATTTCGGCGAGACCCGCCAGAAGAACGATATCGAGGGCGATTCCCGCAGCCCGTGCACGTCCTGCTACACGCGCTACGACGGGGGGTCGCTGCGCCTAAACGTGCCGTGCTACAACAAGAGGTCGATCGTGGGGGCCGACACCCCGGAACACTATCCCTGCCCAGACTACCTCTCGGCGAGCGCTTCGTGTTCGGTCGCCAAGCTCAAGCTGGTCGTGGTATGAAAGAATTTTTTTTGGAAAAAAAAAAAGAGAGAAAAAAAATAACGAGGCGACATGGCCGACCCATTTACGGACGAACCGTTTACGGGTTATAACATAACCTGCGAAAAGGAGTGCATACTCAGTCACTATCTCAACACCGCCGACGAGAAAAATTTTGGTAAAAGTTACGGCGTGGACGCCAGCACCACCTTCACCAATCTGTTTCCCAAAGTGTGCAGGGGCTGCCTGTACACGAAATTCGGCATCAAGGAGATGTACGACAAGGACAGTGCGGCGACGTTCAACAGCTGCCTCGTGCGCAGAACGAGAGGCGAGGGCAATGACCGCATGGAGGGGCCTTACCTGCACGCCGTCAAGTCGACGAATACCGTCCTAATGCACGAGCGCACCGTGTTTAAATTCAACACGGTCATCTTTCCATGCGGCCAGCTCCTGCTCGATATTTTCATGGCGGGGGAGCAGGCGCTCTTCAAAACTCTGGACATACCTAAAATAAAGTGCGGTAGCAACCTGTACCACATCAACCCGTACCTCTTCGCGTACTTCAGCCACATGAACGATTGCGTGCCACTCACGGGAGAGCCTATCGGCGTCAGCGACACGCCGGCGGAAACGTGGGCCAGAATCATCCTCGAAAAGGCCAAGGTGGCTGGGGGACCCGCGCTGGCGTACGAGTTGGACGCGATGATGCTGGCGAGCCTCTTCACGCCCGACGGCACAGTATCGCACTACATCGACGACGGCAAACGCGTCACGCTGGGCCCGGACAAAAGCATAACGGTGGCTTTCGACGACACGGGTAACGGGGTGGACGAACACCCCGAACGCGCCGACGACTCCTTGAACCACTTCAGGAAGGTGCGCGTCTTGAACACATTCAAGAATTTCTCCGGAATACACAAAGAGAAAGTAAAGCAGATGTACCACATCGCGAAAATGTACACCACGAAACTGAGACAAGAGATCGTCAACCGGAAGAAGACCTTGGTCGACTACTTCACGACCCTGAATAACCAGGACGCACCCCTGTTGTCGGCAGCGGGGTACCACTTCGCGAGCTACTGCCTCCCGGCGATGGTCCTGGTAAACGACCGCGTCGAAGGACCGGACGTCCTACGAACGTGGAAATCCAACGTCAAGTGGATCGAGGCCCTAGGACTGGTGTCGACGTCGCAAATTTGCGAAAACGAACCGCTCATCATCGACGCAGCGGTGAATCTCGACGCCCTGGTCGTCCAGAAGCTGAGCACTTACAAGCACCACATCGAGTGGAATGCGCCCACGCTCAACAGCAGAGACGCCGTTCACACGAGACCGAGGGAGGTGAAGAACGCGCACGGCAGCAAGGTTATGCTCTACGACATCCTGTAGGGTCCTATAGGATGGGGGTCCTATAGGGGGGGTTCTATAGGATGGGGTCCTATAGGGGAGGTCCCATAGGATGGTCCTATACGGGGTACTATACGGGGTCCTATAGGAGGGTCCTATAGGGGGGGAGAAAAAAAATGGCCGGCGTGATGAAGCACGCAAAGACGTTGGGGAAGGGCAAACATTCCGGCCTGGCGAGCATCGTCTGGAATTTTGCCCACGCAAATCCCACGGCCGGGCCGCTGAAAAAGCTGGGGAGGCGCATTTACGACGACAGCATGTGGAAGTTGGACAAGGACGGGTCGCTCGTCGTGAACGGGCACCACATGGGCAGGGCCTACGTAGACTATCTCGAAAACGGCGATCCCATGGGGTTTCTGAAGAGAATGGGGGCCAAGGACTTTGAGGACTTTACGGCGGTCGACTACGAGGTCTACGCCAAGATGGCGCAGCAGAACGCGCCGGGCACGCGGGCCCACGAAAAGTACCTCAAAAACAACGAGCGACTGCTCAATAATATGAGGGTCACCGATGCCGAGATGGACGACGCCCTGCGCAACGGGGCGGAGGGCATCGAGCGGCTGGCCAAAAAGAACGCGACGTTCGGCGGTTACGTGAAGAAGCTGTGGGATTTCATCAAGGTCAACGGCATCGCCA
>JAQGAL010000035.1:0-13044 GCA_034697385.1 Lithobius mutabilis | reverse complement strand
GGGGGTGGAGAGGATGAGGCCGTTTGAAGATAGAACGGAGGGTAGGGGAGGGGGAGGGGATGTAACGGACGTTAAACTGTTGTAAAAAGGTTGTGATGGTATCAAAGTGAGGGCCAAGATAAGGTGCGACGAGGGTGTACGGAGAGGGGGAGTAAACTCTTTTTGGAGATAATGCCCATTTGGTGGTGCAAACTTGGTCTAGGATGCGGAGTGGATAGCCAGCATAAAAGTATTTTGCTTTGACTTGGAGGAGAGCTTCAGGGAGATTGGCTTTAATTTGAGTGTTTCTGGAGATGCGTCGAATTTCGCCTTTTAAGGCACCTATTTTAATGGCTGGTGTAGTATGTGTTGAAAAGTGGATGACACGTTTGGATTGGGTGGGTTTGGTGAAGTGGGAGTAGGTTATGCCTTGGGGGGAATAAGTGAGGAGGACGTCAAGGTATGGCATCTGATTTTGGATTGGGTATTCGAATGTAAATTGGATAGATGGGTGGAAATCATTAAAGGCTAGGAGAACATTAGGTAGGGCAGGGGTAGAGATGTGGTTGTAAATGTCATCTACATACCTAGTGTAAAGCGGTAGGATGTGAAGATTATTGATGTATGCGTCAAAGGCATTCATTACTATGTCTGTGAGAAATGAACTAATGTGTCCTCCCATCGGGGTACCTGCTATTTGTTGAAAGTAAAGTCCATTGTAGCACACATAAGTGGAGCGGAAAATGAAAGCAACGATTTGGGTAAGGTCGGCTGCTGTAAGGTTATGCTGGTTGAGAACATCTGGATTGGCGATAGAAATTTCTTCGATTTTATCTATGATCAGGTCTTGTGACATGCTAGAAAACATAGCCTTTACGTCGGCTTTACAGGGTGTGTGGTTCGGAGGGACTGTGGTGTTACTGACTTTTTGAATGAATTCTGTTGAGTTTTTACAGGAGAACTTGGACTTGGCTAAGGATTTCAGTACAGGTTTAATGAATTGTGCAAGAAGCACATGGGGTGACTGCTTAGCAACTGTAATAAGGCGTAGTGGAGAATTTTCTTTATGTATTTTTACCTGCGGAAAGCACGTTGGAGGAACAGGGGTCTGCAAAACGAGTGCTTTTGCTTGGGGTGCGGTGATGACACGAGCTTGGACAAGACGACGGAGGAGTCCCTTTAGTTCTGCTTGGAACTTGGAGGTGGGGTCAAATGGGAGTTGCACATATAAATCAGGATTGTTGAGTTGTTGGAGCATTTTTTTATGGACATCAGAACGAGTGGAAATCACAGTAACATTAGCCTTGTCGGCGCGGAGGATTTCAATGTTGGGATTATTACGGAGTTTTTTAAGGTTGGCAAGTTCAAGTTGGGTTAGGTTGGAGATTTTTTTTTCCTGTTTTCAGGAGCTGAAGGAGTACTTGAGAACGTATCTCTGGTAGGTGTGGATGAGAATAGAGTGCAGATTCAAACCTTGCAGCAAACTGTGGGACAAGTAGGCTTACATCAGGAGTAGGTTTAAATTTTAAATCATACTTAAGGATTCCAATTTCTTGATCGGTCAGCTGAGTGTTGGAGAGGTTGACAACAAACGTGTTTGTATCCGGTGGTGTTGCAAGTTCAGGTCTCTGATCTTTAAGCAAACGGTAGAATTTCTTTTGATGGCGAACATCATTATCATTGTAGGTGTTGTGGTTCTGCAATATTTGGAATTTAGCATATTGCAACATTAATTCAGATGGGATATACTTATTGCAGTTGTCCAAAAGGTAGGTGATTTGGGAGCGCTGGCGTTGTATTTTGCAGTAGTTTTCACAAAAGGATGCAAGATGGCGGACAAGACACGAACCTCGCGAACGCTCCGCAATAAGAAGGAAAGGTTGCTGAAATCAAGATGAGCTAAGCTCGCATACAGTGTTCTTGGAAGACATAAAGAACTGGAGTTGAAGGTGAGATAGTCAAAAGGACCATAAAACTTGTACGGAGAAAGGAAAAAGTAAGTGAAAGTGTGTGAAATTGGCCAAGCCGCGTGTGTGAAATTGGGCAAGCCTCGTGTGAGAACAACAAATGTAACCCGTGTGATAAACGAATGCAAAAAGTGAAACCGGAGTGATCCGAGTGGAACCTACGCGAGAACGAAACTGAAACCATAAAGCTTAAGAGCCATTTGTGAGCGGCTTTAGCAGGATGGAAACATGTAGCAAATGTGAAAAGAAACTAATCGCAGGAGAATTTACAACTTGCCTAGGAGGATGTCAAAAAAACTTTCATTTTGAATGTTCAGTAGAAAAAAAAACGTGGAACAAAAAAGCGTCAACAACAAAACAAATGTGGAAATGTGAATATTGCGCGGAACAAAAAACAAGAAGGCACACTAGTAAAGAAGAAGAGGAAGGGGAGAAGAAAAAGAAAGATGACGTAAGCGAAGAGGAAACTGAAGACGACGAAGATGAAAGCAATGAAATTGATACAATCAAACAAATGCTAAAACAAATTGACCAGAAAGTAAACACATTACTCGACATGAAAAAGGATATACAACATATAAATAAAAAAATGGAAGGGATGCAGAAAGAAAATATTGAAATTAGAAAAGAAATCAAGAAAATTGAAGAGAACACAGCCAAAAAGAACTTAGAAGTGTTGAAAAAAATAGAAGAAATAAAAGAAGAAAACAAGATCATGCACACCAAGATGCAAGATATGAAAGAAAGAATGAAGAAAAATGAAGAGGAGATGAAGGAAAATAAGGAAGATACAAAAAAATACCGCAAAGAATTAGAAGAGCATATAAACAAAAAAGATGAGTATACAATGGACAAAATAGAGGATATACAAAAGGAACTCGAAGTTACAAAGAAGGAACTGTCTGAAATAAAAGGAAAAACGGAAGAAATAGAAGAAAAGATAAAAGAAAACTGTGAAATAAATAAAAAAAATAGACGGTATCCAACTAGAACAACATGAGCAAGATCAATATTCAAGAAATAAAAACATTGAAATTGTGGGTGTGGACACCTGTACAGGTGAGGACTTAAAGGACACTATGGAACGTATTGCCAAAAACTTCGACGTCGATTACGATGTTTCGTATGTAGACAAGGGGCACAGAGTACAACAAAGGAATAAAAATAAGGTACCCAATATTATAATACAATTTAAAACAAGAGAAAAAAGAGATATATGGTTAACTAAGAAAAGAAAAAATGTGACAAATGATGACTGCTTCCAAAATGGAAACGGGGCAAAAATCTATATAAACGAACATATGTCTGTATTCTATAAACAACTGTTCTGGAAAACAAAAGAATATGCGAAGAAGCATAACATAAAATTCGTATGGTTTAAAGATGGTAAAATTAGAATGCGTAAAGACGAAAATGACAAAGAGAGCATAATAGTGAGAGATGAGTGTGATCTAAGATAAGATGGAAGATTTAGAGTTTAGAACAAATTTAATTGCGCAAAATTCCAACTGCGTGAAAAAATTGGTTACAGAGGAAGTAAAAGACGAAAGGATCAAACTAAAAATTTTTCATGTTAATATACGTAGCATGCGGATAAATTGGGAGCAACTGAAATTTGAACTCATGAATATGAATATTGAATGGGATGTTATCGCAATTACTGAAATAAATATTAAGAAAGAGGAGGTACAATTATACCATTTGCTCAATTACGAGCAAATATGTATTACTAGAGTGGAGACAAAAAGAGGAGGAGGAATGATGATGTTTGTAAAAAAAGATTGTATGTTTAGTGAGGAGTTAATCAAAATTGATACAAATGATGGTATAAAAATTTGTATGGAAAAGGATTCGATAAAGTTAAATATTATATTAACATATAGACAACCAAGTACGGACAAAAAAGTTTTTACGAGAGAATTGAAAAAAATAATAAGAAATATTAACAAAAGTGAAAATATATTATTAATGGGTGATATAAATATTGATATTTTACAAAAGGAAACAACACAGAAATCAATAGTAAACAGAAGTGAGGTATACGAACTTACATTAGCAAAACTAGGATTTGAACAAAAAATAACAACACCAACCAGAGAGGAATATGTAAATGGAAATTTAAGCAGCTCTTGCATTGACCATATGTCAATTAAATCTAGTAAACTAAACAGCATAGGACTAACCAACATTACAAAAATAGCGGATCATTACATGACTGCGCTATTCGTATGGGAAATCAAGGATAGTCATAAAGACTATGGAGTAAAAAAAGAAATATACACACCAATAAAATATAACTATGCTAAAATAACGAAAATTTTAAAAACGTATAACTGGGACTATCTAGATAGCTTAAAGACATCTGATAATATTTACAATGAAATTGAAAGAGTTTTCAAAAAAATTTATGAGGAAAATCGTATAAAAAACATTAATGGAAAAAAAAAGATAACAGAAAAAAATTATTTCCAAGAGTGGATTACAAATGAAACTACAAAAATCGTTGTGGAGAAAAATAATTTGTGGAGGAAAATGGAAAAGAAAAAACATTACGATAAAAACTTACATGACAAATATAAACAATTAGTAAATAAAGCAAACAAATGCATCAAAATAGACAAACAAATTTTCTATGGTAAAAAAATTGAGGCAAGCAAATATAACAACAAGATTATATGGAAAACAATACAGGAATTGACCAGGAGAATAAAGGATAACCTGGATGAGATAATTTTAAAGAACTTTAGAAACGAGAAAATTGAAGACGTAGCAAATAATTTCAATAAAAATTTTGCAAATCAAGCAATAAAACTTAGAGAGAAATACAAGATTAAAAACATGGAAGGAAAAGACAATATAAAAGGTATTGATGAAACAATGTTCATTAGAAATCCGGAGGTAAATGAGATATACAAAATAATAGAAGAAATAAAAATTACCAACGCTGTTGGACGGGATGAGATCTTATTAAAGAATATTGCGGACTCGAAGGAAAATAGTGCAATACCCATTCGTATACTTATAGATAACATAATTCTGACTGAAAAATGGCCAAAGAAATTAAAGACTCAAATAATAAGACCAATCTTCAAAAAAGGTAGTAAAAAAATCTACGATAACTATAGACCAGTTTCAATTTTACCGGCAATTGATAAAATAATTGAAAAATATTTTGCAAAGAGGATAACTGAATTTACAACTTTAAAAGGAATTATTACAAAAAAACAGTACGGTTTCCAAAAAGGAAAGGGAACTACAGAAGCTTTAAAGGAAATCAATGAAATTGTTACAAATGCTTTAAATGAGAATAAATTTGTAGGTGCTATTTTCATCGACCTACAAAAGGCGTTCGATTCTATCGACAGGGAAAAATTAGTTAAAAAAATGAAATGTTACGGAATCAGAGGTAAAATAAGTAACATCCTTGAGGACTACTTAAGGAATAGAAAATGCGTAACTAAAATTGGAAACATATACAGTGAAGAACAAAACTCTAATGAGGGAGTACCACAGGGCTCGGTCTTAGGACCGCTATTATTTCTATTATACATAAATGATATTACCAATGATATTACAAATATTATACTATTTGCTGATGATATTGTTTTACTAAGCATTCATGAAAATTATGAAACTATGTTACAAAATTTACAAAAGGACTTTGATACTATTCAAGAATGGTGCTGGAATAACCAAGTATACATAAGCGAAGAAAAAACTGTGCAAATGGATATCATGAATGTAAACAGGAAAAAAAACTTAGTGGAGGGATTCATTAAATTATATAAAAACAGAGATAAATTAAAAGTAACCTATTTAAAAAAAAACAATAGTACTAAATACTTGGGTTTAATACTGGACAATAGATGGAAGCACGAATCTCACATAAATATGATAATAAATAAGATTAAACAAATAATACCTAAACTGTATAACATACGAAAAATACTAAATAACAAAAACAAAATTCAACTTTATAAAGCATGGATTGAGTCAAATCTACGTTACGGCATTGAAATCTATGGTAATGCTAGCAAATCGCAGCTCTTAAGATTACAGAAAACGCAAAATAAAGTTTTAAAGATTTTATTTAATAATTCAAAAATAATTAAAAAATCACTGGAAATAAGAAAGGAATATAACATACTCAATATACAATATTTAATTAACTATAGTGTGATGTTGAAAAACTATTTTAGGTTAAAGAATTTATTACTTGAGGAGAAACAGAAATCGAATCTAAGAAAAGAAATTCTCAAAACCCCAATCTGGAGAAATAAATATGGTAGAATGAAACTTAACTATTATTCAACAAAGATATTTAACGAATTACCAAAGATGCTGAAAAACATCACGGAATATAATGACCTAAAGAGAAAATTAACTTCTTATTGGGTGAACAAACAATTTGAGGAAGAGAAATTACTTTGACAAGTGTGACTTTGTTTTGTCTTTACTTTTTATTTTGCTGAGGTTTTCTTGTATATTGATTTGGTTTTTGTACTTTAGTGTGGTTTCATGTTGTTTTTTGTGTTATTTTTGTAAATTTTTTTATGTGTTTATTACTTAGATTAGTGTGATAGAAAACTAAATATGTGACAATTATATGAAAGTTGATACCATTAAACCTGTACGGTTTCGTATCTCCAAAATGATGATGTAATAAAAAAAAAAAAAAAAATAAAAAAAAAATATTTAAGGCCAATACCTCACTCTCGGCAGAGCTTTGAGCACACAGCTCCTGCTTCTTGCTCTTCCAGCAAACGAGACAGTCAAAAACATGCACAACATACGCACTTTGACCCTTTCCTTCCCTTGTAGTAGACCATGATGCATCTGCTTGTGCTACAAGCACATTTTTTCGTCCCGAAGGGAACAGTAAACCCCAATCTTTCGTTCCCGCGACATAGCGTACAACATGCTTTAGAGCCTGATAGTGCATAACTTTAGGATTCGCACAGAAACGAGCCAAACTGCTCACCGCATGGGCAATGTCGCAACGTGTCCCCCCCACCAGAAACTGTAGAGCCCCCAGCAATTCTAGAAATGCCTTTCTGTCACAGTTCGGCGATTTCTCATGCTCATCCAGGACTTGGGACACAGCCAACGGAGTTGCGACCGGATTACATTCCAACATGCCCAATTTGGTGAGCAACTTGTCTACGTAACTCGTTTGTCGCAGAACTATTCCGGCCTTAGTTACTTCCCAACCAATACCTAAATACAAACCACTTTTTGTTTCCACAACTTTCACGAGACGAGACATTTTTGCTACTGTTCTATCTATGTCCCCATCTAACCCAATAAAAACCAAGTCATCCACATGGCAAGCAATTGCCAACAATTCATCACCACACCGCTTAAAGAAAACACAAGGATCATAATTACTCTGTTTTAGTCCCACTGCCTCCATGATCTCCACAAGTCGGAGAAACCACGCACGTCCTGCTTCTTTAAGTCCGTATAACGCCTTGCGAAGAACGCACACGTAGTTCCCCTCCCCTTTTTGGAAGCCTTCAGGTTGTACCATGTAAGTTGCCTGAGGCTCTTCCAAAAGGCTATTTACGTATGCCGAGGATATATCAAAGGTACGTACACTGTACTTCCTTGATGCTGCAATACTCAAGAGTATCCGTACACTCTCTGGTTTTACTATTGGAGAATATGAGTCGAGGTAATCTACCCCGGGCCTCTGTGAAGCTCCAACAGCTACAAGTCTCGCCTTGTATTTTTGAAGTGACCCATCTATGTTTAGTTTTTTTGTAAACACCCATTTACATTTGAGCGGTTTAACATTAGATGGCACCTCTACTAAGTCCCAGACTTTTAAATTTGCCAGACTATTAATCTCAGTTTCCATGGCCATTTGCCATTGATCTGCCTCTGGCGAAGCCAATGCCTCAGCATAGGTTGTCGGGATAGGCGTTGAGTGAAAGTTTAAACAAGTTTGCGCTGCATTAATGTCTACATCTTCATCCGAAGAACTACTGTCTAAACTAGGCAGTTTCCCACGAATACGTCGCGAACGACGCGGTTTACGTCGCATTGGTGGAGTAGGTGGCATGCCTGGATCAGATACAACCCCTCCTGAGTTCTCACTTGCATCAACATGTATGTCAACTACTGTAATGTCATTATTTTCATTTTCATCAGAACTGTCTGAATCACTAGCAAAAGTTGTGGCGTCTACAAATTCATTAGGTTAAGTTTTCCCACCATGAATCAGGCCTACTCACTGCTTCAGTTTTGAGTAGTTTGCAGCCCAGTGCCGTCTCATCGAAAATACAATTTCTCGTCGAAAAAACCTTTTGAGTAATTGGATCAAAAGTTAAATATGCACGCCTTTCAGCGTCATACCCGACGAAAATTTGAGCATTCGCTCTTGGAGAAAATTTTGACCGCTTAACACATGGCTCAACTGGGTATGCAAGACAACCAAAACGTTTGAAGTGAGCAACATTAGGAGCAACATCACCCTTCCGCCAGACCTGTAATGGCGACAGACAATTTTCATTTGCTTCACAGGACAACACATTGTGCGTGTGCGCTGCAGCACACAACGCCAGAACCCAAAACCGAGCAGGCGGATTAGCTCCGATTAAGTAACTACGTGCTAAGCTCATCAACACTCCGTGTGCTCTCTCGCTATAGCAGTTAGATGCACTAGAGTAAGGCACTACAAAAACTTGTTTAATTCCTTTGGCTTCACAAAATGCCACCAACTCTTGGTTTCGGAATTCCGTGCCGTTGTCACTAAGGATGCGCGCGAGATTGACTCCTGTTTCCGTCTCTCTCCGCTTCACAAATTTAATTGATTACAAAATACCGTCGGCTATAAACATCAACTATGGATACAAAATATCTGAAATCGGAGAAAGACGGAGTGTTAATTGGCCCACAAGTATCTAAACAGATAAGACTAAAAATTCTATTAAGCCCATGTTCCTTTACCACATGATAGGGCAAGTTCTTTGACTTAGCTCTTATACACTTACACACATCACAACTTGTAGGTATTTCCTCCTTTACCCGGGGCCCCCTAACAATGTTATTTGCAAACATGAATTTCAAGCGCCTATAGTTTACGTGCCCTAGGCGCTCATGCATCAGTTTAGTATCGCATTGCCCTTGTCACAGGCGTTGACCTCAGTCGGAACCAAAGGTTGCGTTTGCAACAAGAACCTGGTACCCACGTGTGGAGCCCAACCATAACATGTATTGATCACTGCACTTCCCTCAGGAATAACACTAGCACCAGCTCGCGTGAAGAGAATATCATAGCCATTTTCCACCATTTGATGTACTGAGAGGAGATTTCTCCGCAACCCTGGAACATGAAGCACATCTTTAAGATTCCGAACATCCCCATCCGGCCCACTATTTACAGGATGATTTGCTCTTAACTTCACTGACAAATCCCCTTGAGCAGCACACTTCGCACTGGCCGAATCTGTCGCCAGATTCACCGTAACATCAGATGGCTTTGAGTCCTTCAAGAACATCCCATCTTTGGTCAATATATCCGATGCCGCAGAGTCCACATCCCATTCTAAGCCGTTCTTAGGTACATTCCTGGGATCGCCGCCACGAAACGCCAAGCATCCATGGTATTCCCTGGAACTTGTCTTGTTCATATCCTTCTTGCCGTGTGCCGCAATTACCATGCCAGCTTCTTTTTCTTCGTTAGATCCATCCGTCTTTTTCCCTTTATTAGGTCTTCTACCTCCCCTGGTGGTTGATGCTTGTGCTTCTGCTAGCTTTGGCGAAGGACAAGAACTTGCTAGGTGAGCTCGCCCGCCACAGTTCCAACAGGCCTTCTCTTGCGACTGCTTTCCTCCACGATCACAATTCTTAGCCTCATGGTTCAGAGAGCCGCAAGTCCAGCATTTTCTCTGCCATCTTCCCCTGTTGCTTGCTGTTCCTCTTCCTTTATAGCCACCTCGTCCAATTCTTGATGATTGAGCGGCGAACGCTTTAACGACGGTATCAGAACCCATCGAACCATACTCATGTTCCCTCTCCAATAAGCATTGTTCTATAGCCTCACAGGTCGCAGCTTTGCGCTCCTTGAGAACTATTTTTAGAGTTACATACTCCTTCCTATCTATTCCTTTCAGGAGGTAATAAACATATTCCGCTTCCGTCACAAGCTTGCCTAGTTCTGCGCACTTCTGTTTTAAGGTTCTAGCCCTGGTGATATAATCTGTCATTGTTTCTCCTCCCTCCCAAGTACAGGAGAAAACAAGTACGGGAAAACCTATCAAATGCTTCCATCTTCCGTGGTTCGGAACTACGGGAACCTCTTCCTGAGACTCGGCCAGATTTCGTTTGCATCGGTGATACCTTGGTAAGTTAGTAGCTGCTGGGCTGACATGCACGAGTTATTCAGCTTTTGCCACTTGATGCGGGCATCCGCTTCCGCGGGCTTGGGAGTGTCGAGGACTTCGGTGCTCCATCCTTTATCCAGGCCCTGGGCATATACCTTGGTTGCCCAGGACTCGTAATTTCGACTACTTAAATGTTCTATACCTTTGTACATTGTGATGTTCAAATGATCAGCGCCTTCAAAATTCACAGTCACTACAACGTAACCATTGACGTTCAGTCATTGCACAACACAGCTCCAACCAAGCTACTTGCTACCATAATGTCAAAAGTACTCATATGAATGACATCAAGGCCGTGGATAATGAACGCAACAGTTAGATTTATTCGCAAGGAACAACGCTTGACATGAACTAACTCTAGACGGGCCGTTGCCGGCCCTAAAGACAATACGCTCCACACTGGAGCACAAAGTTACTTTCGACCAACCTTGGCCGATACTTAAATGTTTACTTCAGGCTTCTAGCCCAAACACAATCTCGTTACCTTAGACCCGTAAGGAATCTTTTCTTCACGATATCTTGTTATACATCTTAGAAATCTAAATGGTATCGTGTGTTGCACCCAAATTGGTTTTGTAATCACAGTTTCTTTGTCAGCACTGATCTGGACTGCTTTAGTCTCTGATGTAGACGGCTACTCCGTGTTATTTTATTCGAAGAGAGTCGTTAAAACGTTAGCTAATGTTGTTGCTACAACAATTTGTAATACATTTTAGTAAAAAAAATTCAAATTACACTCGGGAACCAGGGCCTAGACCATTGCCGCCGCTATAGTCTTTTACGCGGTATTGACTTTTATAAGTGTCAAAAGTACTCACAGGGTCGGACTGGCCAGGGGGGAAAGGGGGAGAATCTCCCCCTGGGCCCTTGCCTGTTTTGGGCCCTAGCTCCTCAGGTTGCGCTGTTATTTTTTCTCCGTAAGCGGCAATATTTTGCAGTCTTTACAATTTTTTAACGTATGAACATTTATTTACACCTTGTAATACTACCATTTTTCTTTTCTGTTTAACACCTTCGGCCCCTCGTCACTCGAAAATCGAATGACAATGGACAGTTGAGCAAGTAGTGTAGCTGCCTGTAGGGAAATTGAACCAACAGGGCCTCCTGCTCCTTCACTCCAAATTAAATTTCCAGTGAAAATGCCATAAAAGGACAGGACAGGGGGTAAGGGGTAGGGATTAATAACTTAATCAGCCCCATCTTCCCTGCCATCTTCCCAAGGTCTCCCAATCCACTCCCATCAACCCCTACCTGCAGGTGAACAGGGTTGAATACTTTGTCTTTCCAAGAAAACTCAAAATAGCTTTACGTGAGAATTCAGCTTTGAAAATTTCTTGCCAGTTTTTCATTTCACGGCCAAGGAATACTGACGCATTTTACGCAGTAGAAACACGGAAAGGAAAAAAAAATCATGTTTGCTATAAGAAAAGGGAAAAATGCAAAAGATACCCTGGATCCTGCTCGATTCTAATGCAAGCTTTTCAAATGGTAAGACAATTTTTTTATATTAATAGGAACTTGCAATTGGAACAAAATTTTAAGAGTTTTAAATGGATAATGCCAATTTCAACGTTATTAAAATACAACCATGTTCTCTATGCACACAACATACAAAGCGAGATTAGGAATTCGTACCTGCAGCGGGTTTTCAATATATGTTTCCCGAATGATCATTAAAACTTTTGTATTTTTGATAGGCATTTCCACAGCTTTTAAGCAACTAAAAAATTTGTAAATAACAACTACTGAAAACAATCAAAATTCAGTTAAATTTACGGCTGCCATGGAATTAGTTAAACCATGTGCTATCATACTCAACTGCAACTTTCAAATTGTTGCTCAGCAACACTGACACAACTCGTTCAACAACCATTTCAAAATAAAACATCAAGGTGCAAAAAAGAAAGGAGTGCTTTACACCTCTTTACTGTTTGGAGATTGCATTGCAGGACTTTTGACCACAAACCATTAAACCCCAAACCCTCAAGGATAGGCCATTCATATCTTTCTGCGTCGTACAAGATATTCCAGGTCCACTAATCTTCCCTTTTGATGGTTATGAAAACATCCATGGGGTTCATTTGAGCAACTCATTATTAACTAACTACGAAGAGGTTTTTTTTCACGGGAGGGATTGTATTCTTGAAAAAGCTTCTCGATAGCCACTGTCAAAAAGCTCAATTTGAGCATTTTCTTTGATTTTTTTGCCATGGAATAGTTTTCTACAAGCTGTAAAATTCACCAATTTATGGTTCCAGATAAATTGCATTGACCTTTTGAATGAAGCCCTAATTTTCGTAAAAACAATAAGTAGTCTAAATCAACAAAAACAACAGTGATATTTTAAAGGTAATAATATCCATGGCCAAGAGTACAACTATCGTAAGTGACATAAAAAAAAAACATAAAAAACCATGACAAACCATTGTATTAAATACATCAAATCGAAAACTGTGCTAAATGTGCATCTGTAAAGGTTTCTCTGTAGACAAATTAAATAGGCCTACTATTCCACCAATTTTAGTCAAATTTTAGTCGAAAGAAAAGTTACGGTGAGAACTCAAAAACGCAAAAAATGTCACGTACGATAGTTGTACTCTTCGCCATCGATATAGCCTACTGCAAGAATGTGATATCTACCCAAAAACCAAAACTGGTAAAAGGGGCCGACAAGTTCTACAGTGCTATGGCCTTTCAAAGGAGTGATATCA
>JAQGAL010000034.1:0-13064 GCA_034697385.1 Lithobius mutabilis | reverse complement strand
ACACGACGATTATTACATTACGTTTAAAACTAACGATTGTCGTGGTCGCCTAGTTTGGTTATTTAAATCTGGAGGTAATTTAGCCTACTCAAGAATAATTACACGACAAATTGGGGGCCTGGCCGGGAGTCGTGTGCGTTGAATGCTCATTTCACTTGCCCAATTTGCCTGCAGTCACACGTGGATTTTTTTTTTCTTTTAAGTTAAAGATTGATCCTTTCGGTTGCGAAGAAAATTTTAAAATTTTTTTTTTTTTTTTATGTCCACCTTCCCACACTTTTTATCTTTCCAATTTCGACTATTATCGGGGGGTCCCGTAAGTTGAAGCGCCACATAACGTTTCGTCCGGCTCCCTAAACCGTAGGGATTTGCAACCCGCAAAATTTTTCTTACTAGTGTGGTTTGTTACTTGTGTTTTTTCTTTTGTGATTATCTTGAATTCTTTCACGGCTTTTATTATCATATGTATCTAATTTTGGTTTTGTTTTCAATTTTTTTCTTGGGCAAGCATTTACCTTGGATCATCACTTCAACCAGAAACATGCAACGCCAAGCTTCAATGCCAGATTTATCCACCGTCCCGGAGCCGATCGTGGGCGTGCCAAAAGTTCAATACGAGCTTTTCTTGAGTGCAGTGGACCGCCTGTCCCGCTTGAACATCAGGGACAGCACGCCGAGGGAGTGGGTTCCGGAGGTAAGGGTTCGAGCATTTAATGGCGTTGATACAGGTTACCCCCTTTCTGACTTTTTACAAAAACTAAAAGACCTGAAAAATGCTAGGGCGATCCCAGATCGCATGTTTTTGGAGCGGTGGGTCCCGACCTTTTTAGAGGGGGTAGCCAGATCTTGGTTCGAGGATAACAACACCTTTATCACCTTTATGGATTTCGAGTATCATATTCGGAAGAGATTTAATACTCTCGCTCGTCAAGAGCTTATTTACGATCAAATATACGATCGCAAGATGGGTTTTAATGAGGATGTGGCCGCATTCCTCCAGAACCTAATTTTATCAAACTCTCAACTTAACATCCCCTTGAGTGAGGGTGAACTTGTGCGTATCGCCTTCCGAAATATGACCGCTCGCCTTAGGGCCATGTTACATCGGACGTCCTATACGAATTTGGGAGACTTAACAACGGACGCTGAGCGTATCCAGACGGATATGCGACGCGCCGTTGTTGAGCAGCAAATTGCTACTAGCTTCCCTTTAAACCCTAGTGGACAAATTGATCACTTGAATGAGCCCAGTTATTTTCATGAAGCTCGGTCACAACCCAGAGAGCCTCCTAGGGAGAAGAATACTGCTAAGCCTGTACCCGTGGCACGTTGTTTCCGCTGTCAAGAGTTAGGACACCGCTCCAACCGCTGTGAGGCGCCACGTCCCGTCCCTCCAGCAAAACAGGCGGAAAACTCGAAGGACCACGTGCAGGAGGGGTAACTGGTCCAAATCTTGATCCCTCCATTCTCCTTATTGATTTTGATGCGGCCCTTAAGCCAGGTATTAAGGCTTTGGTTCCCGCACAAATTGGTATAGTTGAATTTAATGCTATTTGGGACACCGGCTCCCCCCTCTCATTTATCTCCTCTGCTGTTTACGACAGCCTTGACAGCCCCGAGAAGCTGCGCAGTTATAATGGATGTATCGTCGGCGCTGATCAGACCTCCCTTTGTATTAACGGCTGGTTTCCAGCTCGTGTTTCTATCCCCGGGAAAATCATTAATGTTCATTTTCTCGTTTGCCAAAACCTCGTCAGTGATTGCGTGTTTGGCACTGACGTGATGGAGGCCGAACGAATTATTGTTGACGTTTGTGAAAAGTGTTGGTGGTACGGGAAGATGCCCTACCTTAAGTTTAGTTTTTCCAATTTAAGAACTAAGACCTTTCTCGCTCATACCGCATCTAAAGATGACCCTTGGTATCGTGTTGTTCAGGAATCTACTTTAAATTCCGAGCAGCGTTCTGATGTAAATCAAATTTTTTCTCGTTATTCTCCTGTTTTTGGGTCGGAACCAGGGCGCTGTAAGATGCTGGAGATGCATATTGAGACTACCCACAATAAACCGATGAGTTCCAGTCCCTATCGCTTGAATCCCGTCAAGCAGGCCGCCCTCGACAAAATCATTCATGATATGCTCGAGGGTGGTCAAATTGAACATTCCAACAGCCCTTATTCTGCCCCGACGTTCCTCCGTTTGAAGAACGACGGGACATACCGTTTCATTATCGATTTTAGGCTTCTCAATGAGGCTACCGTCCCCGACGCCTACCCTCTCCCTAAAATCGACGCGCTGTTGGATGAGATTGGAACTCCTCGGTTCATCACCAGCATCGACTTAAAGAGCGCCTATTGGCAAATTCCTCTCGACAGGGAATCACGTCCAAAGGCTGCCTTCAGCGTCCCTGGCGGTCATTTTCAACCCACTGTTGCGCAGTTTGGCATGCGAAATGCGGGAAAAGTTTTTCAACGCATGATAGACATGTTGTTACGAACCTCTGACTTTCGGGGCGTCTTCCCGTATCAAGACGACATTTTTATTATATCCAACACCTGGGAAGAGCATTTAATAAAACTTGAATTTGTTCTTAAGCGACTCGAGTTGGCTGGAATGACAGTCAACGCCGAGAAGATCCAACTGTGCCGCAAAAACACTAAAGTTTTAGGATATATTATTTCTATGGATGGTGTCAGTCCTGATCCTGAAAAACTCAGCACCGTCCAGCAGATTCAGCCACCCCGGTCCATTAAGAAACTTAGAGCTTTTTTAGGTTTAACATCATGGTTCCGGCGATACATCCAGAACTACGCTAAAATTGCTGCACCTCTCACCGCCCTCTTGAAACACTCTCATGGGTGGACTTGGTCGGTGGAGTGCCAGAAGGCTTTTGAGATTTTGAAGAAGCGACTGGTGGATCCTCCAATTCTCGCTCAACCGGATTTTTCCAAGTCTTTTTCCATCCGTACCGATGCTTCGGCTTTTGCTCTGGGCGCCACCCTTATGCAAGACGGGGAGAAGGGTCCGGTGGTCTTGCAATACGCCAGCCGGATCATGTCTCCCCAAGAGCAGAAGTATTCGGCTACTGAGCGAGAATGCCTTGCGATCCTGTGGGCGATTGAGTTATTTCGACCATATGTCGAAGGAACGAAGTTCATCGTCTACACGGATCATAAGAGCTTGGAGTGGTTGCGCCATGCGCGCGACCCCACCGGTCGTTTGGCGCGTTGGCAGATGCGCCTGGGCCGTTTTGATTTTCGTATTCAATACGTCCCGGGCAAATCTAACGACGTTGCCGATTTTCTTTCTAGGAATCCTGCGAGTGTGGGCCTCATTGCAGTCACTTTACCGACTGGCGAGGAGGACCGCATTCGTGACGCTCAGAAGGCGGATTCCGTTTGCTCTCTTTTATTTGGCCTCCTCCTTCGTGGCGAGAAAATTCCGTCCTCGAAGCTTGGTACTCAGGCTAAACGCCTTCTTCCCAAGATTTGTATTCAGAACGACACTCTTGGTAGAATCATTGAAAACAAACTTGGTGTCAAGAGATTTGTTATTCTTGTTCCGAAAGCTGAACAAAATCATATTATCGCCCTCGCTCACTTGGACAAGGCCGTCGGTCACCTGGGCGTCGCTGCTACTTTGCGCGTCGTCCAGCGTGGTTACTCCTGGTTTGGAATGGGGCGCCAGATAGGCTCTTATATTAAGAAATGTTTTACTTGTCAGAAGTGCAAGGCCTCCCATTTGGCTCCGGCTGGGCTCACTTACTTGAGTGACGCTCCGGCTGCGCCTGGTGACGTTTTGTCGATGGACTTAGCTGGCCCCTTTCCCCGGAGTTCCCTGGGCAACACCTACATGCTTGTTGTGGTTGACAAACTAACACGTTGGCCCGAGGTCTTTGCCTTGCGCAACAGCACCGCCGCAACTGTTGCCAACAAGCTTGTCACCGAGGTGTTTCCCAGGGTCGGCGTCCCTCGCGTCCTGGTGAGCGATAACGGCAAACAGTTTATCAGTAAGGTTATGGCGGAAATCTGCAAGCTTCTCGGGGTTAAACAGCGTTTTTTGAGCTTTTTCTCTCCCCAAGGTAACGTAACTGAACGCACCATTGGAACAATTAAGTCCATGATTAAGACTCGGCTCTCAAGTGATCAAAAAAGATGGGACGCTGATCTGCCATTTATCACTATGGGCATCCGCGCGCTGCCTAATGCTACTACGGGATTCTCTCCATCTATGTTGCACTTGGGTCGAGAACTTCGTCTTCCAACGGACGTTAACTCGAATTCTCAGGAATCAACTGAGTCTGCTACCTCGTGGGCTGGGAAAGTCACCCGTCGCATTCGTGACGCCATTCTCCTGGCCAAGAACAATATCGCGGATGCTGGCGCCAAAATGAAGGCCACCCGTGATGTCGGTCGCCGTGACATTAGTTTTAAACTGGGTGATCTTGTTCTTAGGAAAACTCATTACTTCAGTAGCAAAATTGATCAGTTTGCCGCAAAGTTAGCCCCTGAGTGGGATGGGCCCTATGAAGTGGAGAGCGTCGCCGGCCCTCTTACGTACCGGCTCCGTGATCTGGCCACCTCCAAAATTATGAAGGGGACCTTCCATGTTTCCTTGTTAAAGCCCTTTTATAAATAGTTTTTTTTTTTGCGTTCTTTTATTGACGTGTTTGCCTTGCCGCCTTGTTTTTTTTTAAATTGTTTGGAGACCTGGGAAAAGTTTCTTTTTTGCGACTATGGTCTTCCCCCTGTTTTCGGTTGATTTCGAAAACGCGTTTTTTTTGTTAATTGTCACAAATTAAGAGAATTTTGACGTTCTTCTGGACTTTAACTTATTAAGCTTGCGCGGGTGGTTTTTTGGCAGAATATTTTTTTTTAATAACCATATTAAACTGAGGAGACTTCCCTCTGGTGTTTTTTTTACGAGCGTCAGGTGTCGCTCTTGTGAGGAAGGGGGCACTTGTGACGTCAATTTATGACGTCTGCCTCTTTTTCATCTTGCTCGCCCTTGTCCCTGGCCTCGGGAGCTCGCTTCTGACGCGTGACGTCATGATTGGCTCCGTGGCACCTGACATGCTTGGTTTTGTTTATCTGTCTCGTTGTGTTTTGCTTGCGATCGTTTCGATCAATTCCCTTTCCCCCCTGTATCTTGAGACTTGTCTAACCGCATGCAAATCTATGTTAATTTTATTTGATTCATCGCTAGTATAAAGTGTCCCTGTCCGCTCACTTCATCAGCTAGTCAGGCTTCGGCCTTGGGGCGTGATCATCTACCTGTGTTGTCTGCCATCGATGCCAAGTTGTCGCCTGGGTCTGTCGTTGGACCCCTGGACCATTACCTACCAACCGTTCGCAAAACTGGAACCTGCAGTCGGTGTCAGGGCCTAGCCATCGTGGGACCCACGTTAGATTTCGACTTGGACTTACAATACGGTCAGTACAATTTTGATGATCATTATCGTCAGAGCTTTTAATTGCCTTGAGGATTTTAATGAAGAATTACTGGGCTGACTAGCTTGAACTATTTTACTGCGTGGATTCGTGTACCTTTTATTGATTGCTGAATGCAAAGTCCGGGAGCGGGATCAAGCCTGGATTCTTGTATTACTTTGGAGTTTTATTCAGCTGATGACCGTGCGTTATTACCGCCCATTCGTAAACGTAGTCACTAATGACAATTTTGCCAAAGTGTAAGAGTGAAAGTCGCAACAGCTCCTTAACCTGTTCTTGAAGTTTGATCGGCATTTGAGTGAGGCGTGCTCAGCGGAAGGTGGGGTGATGCTGTTCGGTTGCCGATTTGCAATTGTGTGATTTAACCCAATCTGCGATGATGTCTTCGTTCGTCAACTGAGCAAGTGAATGTTGACCCCGATTACGACTACGATTACTAGCCAATATTGTATTGCCAAAACTGTTTATTGCGTCGAACGTGCATTTCACTTACCTTTTGTGTTTTCTCTCTTTTGCCAAGCTCTTACCGACCAGAATAGAGGCGGGGCTGGCTTCCAACCCTCATTTGGTTTAACATTAGCGAGACTGCTTGTGTGTGGGAGCTATTTGGCGCCTGTTTGTCAAGTTGCTGAAGATTTCCAAACCCTGAAGACTGAAGTCAACCAATCAAGTGTCCGATTTGTTCTGCGGCGACAAGTCTCAATTCCCCCATGCATGTTTAGTTAAGTAAATTTTAATCTATCACGGATCACAGGATTCGTTTGAGCGTGTTTGCTGGTTTTAAACTGTTTTGATGTACCTTTTAGTAAATAAGACTTTCATCAACTCTTTACTCAGATTTTATCCTTTAGAGCCTTTGAATAATTTTAACCCATTAGGGTTGCGTTTTAAACTCGTTTCTGAACATCCTAGCTTGTATTGCGATTCTTATGAATCATAGGCTCTCATGTAATAAAGAGTTTGAATTGAACTGGTGTTCCCGTGTTATTGCTGGTGTTAGGAAGCAAGTGTTTATGTTAAGAGCGGTAATTGATCTCACACACGACAATTATTATATTTTGCTTAAGAACAAACGATCGTCGTGGCCGTCTCGTTCGATTAATTAATTGTGAAGGTAAACTTGACAATTCAAGAATAATTACACGACAAATTGGGGGCCTGGCCGGGAGTCGTGTGTGTTGAATGCTCATTTCACTTGCTCAATCTACCCGCAATTACACGTGGATTTTATCCTTTTAAGTTAAAATTGAGCTTCTTGGTTGTGAAGAAAATTTTTTTTCATTACGTTTTTTTTCCACACTTTTTTTTATTTTTCCAATTTCGGCTATTATCGGGGGGTCCTGTAAGTTGAAGCGCCACATAACGTTTCGTCCGGCTCCCTAAACCGTAGGGACTTGCAACCCGCAAAAATTTTTTTTATATCTTGTGTGGTTTGTTACTTGTGTTTTTTTTTTTTATTATTATTATGAGTTCTCTCGCTACTTTTATTATTACATGTATCTAATCTTGGTTTTCTTCTCAATTTCTTTTTGGGGCAAGCACTATCTTGGACCAGCACTTCAACCAGAAACATGCAACGCCAAGCTTCAATGCCAGATTTATCCACCGTCCCGGAGCCGATCGTGGGCGTGCCAAAAGTTCAATACGAGCTTTTCTTGAGTGCAGTGGACCGCCTGTCCCGCTTGAACATCAGGGACAGCACGCCGAGGGAGTGGGTTCCGGAGGTAAGGGTTCGAGCATTTAATGGCGTTGATACAGGTTACCCCCTTTCTGACTTTTTACAAAAACTAAAAGACCTGAAAAATGCTAGGGCGATCCCAGATCGCATGTTTTTGGAGCGGTGGGTCCCGACCTTTTTAGAGGGGGTAGCCAGATCTTGGTTCGAGGATAACAACACCTTTATCACCTTTATGGATTTCGAGTATCATATTCGGAAGAGATTTAATACTCTCGCTCGTCAAGAGCTTATTTACGATCAAATATACGATCGCAAGATGGGTTTTAATGAGGATGTGGCCGCATTCCTCCAGAACCTAATTTTATCAAACTCTCAACTTAACATCCCCTTGAGTGAGGGTGAACTTGTGCGTATCGCCTTCCGAAATATGACCGCTCGCCTTAGGGCCATGTTACATCGGACGTCCTATACGAATTTGGGAGACTTAACAACGGACGCTGAGCGTATCCAGACGGATATGCGACGCGCCGTTGTTGAGCAGCAAATTGCTACTAGCTTCCCTTTAAACCCTAGTGGACAAATTGATCACTTGAATGAGCCCAGTTATTTTCATGAAGCTCGGTCACAACCCAGAGAGCCTCCTAGGGAGAAGAATACTGCTAAGCCTGTACCCGTGGCACGTTGTTTCCGCTGTCAAGAGTTAGGACACCGCTCCAACCGCTGTGAGGCGCCACGTCCCGTCCCTCCAGCAAAACAGGCGGAAAACTCGAAGGACCACGTGCAGGAGGGGTAACTGGTCCAAATCTTGATCCCTCCATTCTCCTTATTGATTTTGATGCGGCCCTTAAGCCAGGTATTAAGGCTTTGGTTCCCGCACAAATTGGTATAGTTGAATTTAATGCTATTTGGGACACCGGCTCCCCCCTCTCATTTATCTCCTCTGCTGTTTACGACAGCCTTGACAGCCCCGAGAAGCTGCGCAGTTATAATGGATGTATCGTCGGCGCTGATCAGACCTCCCTTTGTATTAACGGCTGGTTTCCAGCTCGTGTTTCTATCCCCGGGAAAATCATTAATGTTCATTTTCTCGTTTGCCAAAACCTCGTCAGTGATTGCGTGTTTGGCACTGACGTGATGGAGGCCGAACGAATTATTGTTGACGTTTGTGAAAAGTGTTGGTGGTACGGGAAGATGCCCTACCTTAAGTTTAGTTTTTCCAATTTAAGAACTAAGACCTTTCTCGCTCATACCGCATCTAAAGATGACCCTTGGTATCGTGTTGTTCAGGAATCTACTTTAAATTCCGAGCAGCGTTCTGATGTAAATCAAATTTTTTCTCGTTATTCTCCTGTTTTTGGGTCGGAACCAGGGCGCTGTAAGATGCTGGAGATGCATATTGAGACTACCCACAATAAACCGATGAGTTCCAGTCCCTATCGCTTGAATCCCGTCAAGCAGGCCGCCCTCGACAAAATCATTCATGATATGCTCGAGGGTGGTCAAATTGAACATTCCAACAGCCCTTATTCTGCCCCGACGTTCCTCCGTTTGAAGAACGACGGGACATACCGTTTCATTATCGATTTTAGGCTTCTCAATGAGGCTACCGTCCCCGACGCCTACCCTCTCCCTAAAATCGACGCGCTGTTGGATGAGATTGGAACTCCTCGGTTCATCACCAGCATCGACTTAAAGAGCGCCTATTGGCAAATTCCTCTCGACAGGGAATCACGTCCAAAGGCTGCCTTCAGCGTCCCTGGCGGTCATTTTCAACCCACTGTTGCGCAGTTTGGCATGCGAAATGCGGGAAAAGTTTTTCAACGCATGATAGACATGTTGTTACGAACCTCTGACTTTCGGGGCGTCTTCCCGTATCAAGACGACATTTTTATTATATCCAACACCTGGGAAGAGCATTTAATAAAACTTGAATTTGTTCTTAAGCGACTCGAGTTGGCTGGAATGACAGTCAACGCCGAGAAGATCCAACTGTGCCGCAAAAACACTAAAGTTTTAGGATATATTATTTCTATGGATGGTGTCAGTCCTGATCCTGAAAAACTCAGCACCGTCCAGCAGATTCAGCCACCCCGGTCCATTAAGAAACTTAGAGCTTTTTTAGGTTTAACATCATGGTTCCGGCGATACATCCAGAACTACGCTAAAATTGCTGCACCTCTCACCGCCCTCTTGAAACACTCTCATGGGTGGACTTGGTCGGTGGAGTGCCAGAAGGCTTTTGAGATTTTGAAGAAGCGACTGGTGGATCCTCCAATTCTCGCTCAACCGGATTTTTCCAAGTCTTTTTCCATCCGTACCGATGCTTCGGCTTTTGCTCTGGGCGCCACCCTTATGCAAGACGGGGAGAAGGGTCCGGTGGTCTTGCAATACGCCAGCCGGATCATGTCTCCCCAAGAGCAGAAGTATTCGGCTACTGAGCGAGAATGCCTTGCGATCCTGTGGGCGATTGAGTTATTTCGACCATATGTCGAAGGAACGAAGTTCATCGTCTACACGGATCATAAGAGCTTGGAGTGGTTGCGCCATGCGCGCGACCCCACCGGTCGTTTGGCGCGTTGGCAGATGCGCCTGGGCCGTTTTGATTTTCGTATTCAATACGTCCCGGGCAAATCTAACGACGTTGCCGATTTTCTTTCTAGGAATCCTGCGAGTGTGGGCCTCATTGCAGTCACTTTACCGACTGGCGAGGAGGACCGCATTCGTGACGCTCAGAAGGCGGATTCCGTTTGCTCTCTTTTATTTGGCCTCCTCCTTCGTGGCGAGAAAATTCCGTCCTCGAAGCTTGGTACTCAGGCTAAACGCCTTCTTCCCAAGATTTGTATTCAGAACGACACTCTTGGTAGAATCATTGAAAACAAACTTGGTGTCAAGAGATTTGTTATTCTTGTTCCGAAAGCTGAACAAAATCATATTATCGCCCTCGCTCACTTGGACAAGGCCGTCGGTCACCTGGGCGTCGCTGCTACTTTGCGCGTCGTCCAGCGTGGTTACTCCTGGTTTGGAATGGGGCGCCAGATAGGCTCTTATATTAAGAAATGTTTTACTTGCCAGAAGTGCAAGGCTTCCCATTTGGCTCCAGCTGGGCTCACTCACTTGAGTGACGCTCCGGCTGCACCCGGCGACGTTTTGTCGATGGATTTAGCTGGCCCCTTTCCCCGGAGTTCTCTGGGCAACACCTACATGCTTGTTGTGGTTGACAAACTAACACGTTGGCCCGAGGTCTTTGCCTTGCGCAATAGCACCGCCGCGACTGTTGCCAACAAGCTTGTTACCGAGGTGTTTCCCAGAGTCGGCGTTCCTCGCGTCCTGGTGAGTGATAATGGCAAACAGTTTATCAGCAAAGTTATGGCTGAAATTTGTAAGCTTCTCGGGGTTAAACAGCGCTTTTTAAGCTTTTTCTCTCCTCAAGGTAATGTGACTGAACGCACCATTGGAACAATAAAATCCATGATCAAGACTCGGCTCTCAAGTGACCAAAAGAAATGGGACGCCGATCTGCCATTTATTACCATGGGCATTCGCGCTATGACTAACGCCACCACGGGATTTTCTCCATCCATGTTGCACTTGGGTCGAGAACTTCGTCTTCCAACTGACGTTAACTCGAATTCACAGGAATCAACTGAGTCAGCAACCTCGTGGGCCGGGAAAGTCACCCGTCGCATTAGAGACGCCATTCTTTTGGCCAAAAACAACATCGCTGATGCGGGCGCCAGAATGAAGGCCACCCGTGATGTCGGTCGCCGAGACATTAGTTTTAAACCGGGTGATCTTGTTCTTAGGAAAACTCACTACCTCAGCAGCAAGATCGATCAGTTTGCTGCTAAGTTAGCCCCCGAGTGGGACGGACCCTATGAGGTGGAGAGCGTCGCCGGCCCTCTTACGTATCGGCTCCGAGATCTGGCAACCTCCAAAATTATGAAGGGGACCTTCCATGTTTCCTTATTGAAGCCATTCTATAAATAGTTTTTTTTCTCCCTTTCTCTTTTTTTTTGTGTTTTTTTTTTTTTACGCGTTTTGCCTTGCCGTGTTTTTTTTTTCTCATTGTTTGGAGGCCTGGGAAAAGTTTCTTTTTTGCGACTATGGTCTTCCCCCTGTTTTCGTTTGATTTCGAAAACGTTTTTTTTTGTTTGTTATTGTCATAAATAAAAGAAAATTGTGAAGTTTTTCTTGACTTTAACTTAAATTAAAATTGCACGTGCTGTTTTAAGGCAAAGTTTTTTTTATTTTAATCAACATTAAACTGAGGAGAGTTCCCTCTGGTGTTTTTTTTACGAGCGTCAGGTGTCGCTCTTGTGAGGAAGGGGGGCACTTGTCACGTCAAATTGTGACGTTCGCCTTCTTTCTCACTTTGCTCGCCCTTGTCTCTGGTCTCGGGAGCTCGCTTCCGACGCGTGACGTCACGGTTGGCTCCGTGGCACCTGACATGCTTGGTTTTGTTTACCTGTCTTGTCGTGTTTTGCTTGCGATCGTTTCGATCAATTCCTCTTCCCCCCAGTGTCTTGAGACTTGTCTAACCGCATGCAAATCTATGTTAATTTTATTTGATTCATCACTAGTATAAAGTGTCTCTGTCAGCTCACTTCATCAGCTAGTCAGGCTTCGGCCTTGGAGCGTGAACTACTACCAGTGTTGTCTGCTGCCGATGTCCAGTTGTCATCCGGGTCTGTCGTCGGACCCTTGGACCATTACCACCAACCGTTCACCAAATTGGAACCCGCAGTCGGTGTTGGGGCCTTGCCATCGAGGGGCCCATGCCAACGTTTGACTTGGACTTACAATACGGTCAGTAGAACTTTTATGATCATTATTGCCGGAGCTTTTAATTGCATTGAAGATTTTAATGAAGATTCATTGGGCTGACTAGCTTGAATTATTTTACTGCATGGTGTTATCTACGATTTTTATTGATTGCCGAACGCAAGATCCAGGAGTGGGATCAGGCCTGGATTTTAGCCTTACTTTGGAATTTTATTCAGCCAACGACTACTCGTCATTACCGCCCATTCGTAAACGTAGTCACTAATGACAATTTTGCCAGCGCATGTGAGCGGAAGCGTTACAGCTCTTTAACCCTGTTCTTTGAAGTAAGATTGGTGTCAGTGAGGGGCAGTGCTCAGCGGAAGGTGGGCCGACGTGGTTCAGCTGCCAATTTGCGATTGTGTGATTTTTGCCCGATCTGCGATGACGTCTTCATTCGCCAACTGAGCAGGCGAATGCCGACCCTGATTACTACTACGATTATCCGTCAATTTTATATTGCCGAAACTGTTCATTGCGTTGAACGTGCGTTTACTTACCTTTTGTGTTTTTCTCTCTCTTTGCCAAGTTCTTGCCGACCTGAATAGGAGCGAGGCTGGAACCCAACCCTCGTCTGGTTTAACATTAGCAAGGCTGCTTGTGTGTGGGAGCTTTTGGCGTTCGTTGTCAAACCTGCTGAAGATTTCCGAATCCTGAAGATTGAAGTTAGCCAATCAAGTGATGTGATTTGTATGCGGCGACAAGTCTCAATCCCCCATGCATGTTTA
This sequence comes from Lithobius mutabilis, assembly GCA_034697385.1. Classification (NCBI taxonomy): domain Eukaryota; kingdom Metazoa; phylum Arthropoda; class Chilopoda; order Lithobiomorpha; family Lithobiidae; genus Lithobius; species Lithobius mutabilis. The sequence continues at coordinate 390 of JAQGAL010000034.1, read as the reverse complement.
GTTGAGTAAATTTTAATCTTCAACGAATCACAAGATTCATTTGAGCGTGTTGTTCTTTTAAACTGTTTGATGTACATTTTAGTAATTAAGACTTTCATCAACTCTTTGCCTAGTTTCCACCTTTTAGAGCCTTTGAATAATATAAACCCATTAGGGTTACGTTTTAAGCTCATTTTGATCACCTTAGCTTGTATTGCGATTTATTTAAATCACAGGCTCTCATGTAATAAAGAGTTTGAATTGAATTTGCGTCCCCGTGTCATTGCTGGTATTAGAGTGCAAGTGTTATGTTAAGAGCAGTAATTAATCTCGTACACGACGATTATTACATTACGTTTAAAACTAACGATTGTCGTGGTCGCCTAGTTTGGTTATTTAAATCTGGAGGTA
>JAQGAL010000033.1:0-13358 GCA_034697385.1 Lithobius mutabilis | reverse complement strand
CTTCCAATTTAATCTTTTCTTTAAGATGCCTTAATTTAAATCCCGAATCCACTTTTTGATTCATCGAAAGGAACGGCAATAATTTATTCGGTATACAATAAGGAATCGGTCGATTTCTCGCGGTTGCCTTGAACTCCAATAAACGGTGATCATCCGGACAAGTGCAGTTTTCGGCGTTCTTTTCGCTAAAGAAATTCATCGTATTTAAAACTCCTCCGTTCGAACAAGCGTAAGGATTATGTAAAGCGCACTGGTTTCCGTGGAAAAATTCTGGGTAAATGCATAGGCAGGTGTAAGCCAAATTATAGGTGTCTTCCAAATTCGTTATCGTCCATATTCCCCCGTTAGCTAGAATGCAGTCTTCGTTTTTGGTATGTTTACGTTTCGGGGCGCAAAGGCCGCTGTTACAGATCCACTTGACGTGTCTAGGTCCGCATTGTTGGCGACAATCCGAGTTGGTCTTGCACGATAACAACTGTTCGAAGCACGGTATAAATCCGGCGCGTTCAATCTCGAGTAACGTACCAGAAAATTTCTTCGGTACCAATTGCTCACCCATCATCCATTTAGAAAACGGAAAAATTAACAACGATAACGTTACAATTATTAAAAGCAATGGTAAGGACTGACGCCTTTTCAGTTGCGAAGAAAAGCTATTCATCTTTTCTTTTTTTTCCTTCTTTTTATTCCACTGGTTCCTCTATATATCTAAATTTTTTATGCGCGGGTTCGTCGGAACGATCATCATCATTTATTGGGTTAAAACTTTGGTCGTCCGAATAATTACCGCTGCCTATCGTAAATGCCTTTGAATCTTGGACAGCATATTTTTTAAAGAGTTTTATGACCCCCTCGGCTGTGGCGCTCAAAAGACAAGGAACGGCTAAATCCCTCATGAAGTCTTGGCATCTCGTAAAGTTCGTTATTTCTTGCATTTGTACCGTTGGCTCGTTGTTATGAATGATGCTTAGTAACCCTTTGATTTGATAGTCGTATTTCTGGGTACTTTCGTAGGTCTGATGAACGGTTTTACTTAAAATTTCGAACAACGGTTTAATACCCGGTTCTATGTCACTGCAAGTAGAAAAAAACTGTTGCACTATATTATGAGTAATTTCTAACGTGAGTTGGGATTTCTTATCCATTTCAATTAGCGTGTAGGCTTGTTGTAAGTAAGCGAGAAACCGGTGAATGTCTTTCATACTCATTTCACTCAAATTGATATCTTTAAAAAGCGCTTTGCACACCGGCTTTTCTGATAAAGTATACTCTATTAAACGAATGAGAAAATTGTGTTTATCGGCTTTCACGCGTTCCTCCTCGGTCGCAGAAGCGTTTTGTTTGAACAAAGGTTCGCGATTATTTTGAAACAACTGTACAATTTGGTCATAAGGGCTCGTCACTTCTTCATCGTCTTTCTTTTCGGGTAAAGTAGGAGGATTTTCGATCACGACGGCGCTAGGCTCGTTGTTAAAATTTTCGCCAAAGTCTTCGGGTTGCGCATAGACTGATGGCGTACTGTAACTTCGGTTTACGACTTCACGATGCGCCGTTTGCAACTGTTCAAAAAAATCCTGATCCGCATTCATAATGAGAACTTAACTTGCTTTTTTTAATTACTTAGGTCGATGGTTATCGACTTGGTAACCGGAATATAAAAATCGTGTCTGTGGTCAGGTATTGTATGCACGTCGATTGAGCTCAGAATATTTTTCACAAACCCGAGGGTGCGGTGCTTATACACAGTTTCGAGTAAAAGTTTTACAAAAACTTCCTTCTTCAAATCACTATATATATACGCGCACTTTTCAATTAAAAGACTTAATATTTCGTCTTGGATCGAAACACCTCGGCTATCGTAGATCAACAATCCGTTGCAGTTGTGAATTGGAGACAAAGCTATCTCTTCGGGCGTAAATCTTGTTGGAATTAGCTTCCAAGACACGTTGCTTACGATCCAAGATACCGTGTTCGGAATTTTTTCGATTATTTCTCGTTCCATTTTTTTTTTAAAAAAGCCTCGAGATGTCGAAATCTCACGCTCTCATCTTCCTGTGTAACGATCAGGTCTTAGTGTTACGTCGTAAACTACCCTACGGAATTTTCGACAATTTCTTTCATACCTTCCTCAGGCCGTACGAAGCCAACGAACGCGAAGACATCTACAATTTCATATGTGGAAAATCTCCCTTTTTCGAGGACAGCGTCGACTTTCCAAAAGGTAAAACAAAGAGAAGAGAAGCAGCATCGTGGAGAAAGCCTTTCCCAGTCGTTGAAACGGGTATGTTAACGGCAATTCGAGAATTCACAGAAGAAACTGGATTAGACGCAGCGAGTGTGGAAACGAAGGTAATTCATCCGAATATTGGGAGCGTTCAATATTTGGGGTATAATCGTAAACGCTACGTCGTTAATTTTCATTTAATAATTTCGCCCACCGTGCCTCCGAAAATCAGATCCGGCGAGAAACATTTCATCCCAACTTGGATGGATTTGAAACACCTAATTAGCATTTTCAAACAAGCTTCGGAAACGGATGGAAGAGGAAAGTTTAAAAAATACCTCGAAGTATTGACGAGAGTGGAGTCGATTAAAAAAAAAGATGATAACAGCGATTGAAATTTTTGAAATAGAAAAAAAAAAACAATATGACTGGTCAATCAAATTCTCAAAGTAGTGGGTCTCAAGGGGCTCCACCAGCAACAACTCCGCAAGTGTCAGGTGGCGGAGTACAGCAAAAACCAGCCACCACAACCACCACCACTAGCACCACCACTACCACCACCACGCAAGCGAAAAGTAACAGTGGTGGATCGGGGGGGAGTGGACAGGCGGCCGCACCTCCCGAAAAGTCAGTACCGGAAAAGCTTGCCGATATATCTAAACATAAAATGGGGCTGGTTGTGTTCACAGCTCTGTCTAACGTTCTCGTATTTTTGGGATTTCTGATCGCGAATCATTTAGAAATTAGTATCGGAATATTAATATTAATATCTTTACTGATAATTTTCGTGGTTGCCTTCTTCCTTCCCGGAATGATCCTAACTGCAACGACAAAAATAGTAGCTATGTTACCCGTAATGCCTTATCCTACATCGTAGAGCCAATCTTAGTAATTGATGTAGAAGATCGATATTAGAATAAAAATTTGTTTTAAAAAAAAAGAACAATTCCTCATGGAGAGACGGCGAATTCCATCGTTTTTAGTACATTCTTCGTCTCCGGCTAACGTAGTTCAAGTTAAAAATGGTACGAACGATTCCGTAACGATCGCTCACTTGAACGAAAATATGTGGAAAGCAATCTGGTACGTAAAGTTCAAATCCTTTACGAGCATCTTAGACTCGGTCATGCCATTTATAATCCTACTTCTCGTAATTACTTTATCTTATTGTTTAAACATTTATGAATCAGAGTATAAACCTAATCGAGTTATTAAACCGATCGCAATCGCGACCGTCGTTACAACAATTTTTCATATTATCGTTGCCTACATCGACAAATACATATAAAAGGGGGTGCGGCGAAGGGATCATTTCATTACCATGGGAATCAAAAATTTGTTAACGCTCGTGCGCAACAAGAAATGCTTTATTCGGCTAGCTCAAAGCGAAAGCGTAGAGATTTCTGACATCCTGAGTAACTTGTCGACGATATGCTTTGATTTCAACACCGTTTTACACAAGGTGTGTGCCTCGTACATGGATTCCTCTGCTCTAGATCGAGTGGAGGAGATCAGAAACGACCTATCCGTCAGCCTGCAAGAAAGGGTCTGGAGCATCATTCACTGCGCTAAAAAAACTAATCAAAGTCTTCACGTGATCGTCGTGCTGGACGGCGTCTCACCACCGGGAAAGAGAGCCATCCAGAGAAAGAGACGGGAAGTCGCGTCTTCTCCTTTGGATTTAGAATGGAAACAACACCTGACCGCCGGGAGCGAATTCCTATCCAAAGTCTTCGACGATGGCTTCCGTTCTCTCTGCGTCGGCAAGATATCGGAACTCGCGGGGAAGCAGTCGTCCGCGGTAGAGGAAATATGCTTCGTTTTTGACACGCACACGAACAGCGGAGAAGGCGAGATCAAGTGTCTGAAGTATTTGTTGGGAAGAACGTCCTACGAAGAATCCGGGCTGATCGCGACAGTCGACAATGATGTCATAGCGGCATCTTTGTTTTCGCGCTATCCGCTGTCCACCCTAACGACGGTCAGGATCTTCGGCGAAACTTACGAACAGGTGATCGTTTCTAATCGCACGTTGCGCGAGAAACTGTTTTCCAACGACTACAACTCCGGCTGCTGGTTCGCAGTTATGCTCTTCGCTGCATTTGGAGGCGATTACTTGCCCCCCTTACTGCTGTCCAGTTCGCCACAACAACTGTCAAAACTTTACGAAATCATCGAGGCACGTAGTGCGGTGCTTCGAACGATCAATCCTCTGGAAATGATCGAATCTTCTGAAAAGGCTTCCACCGTGTGCCGTCACGTCATCGAAATGATGGGACAGTTGGTGCAGCACAAGAAATTGAGCAAAAAAAACAAATTCCGCGGATTTGATATAGATTGTAACGAAGTAATGTCGTGGTTTTTAGCCGACTTCTTGTGGGTAATAGCATATTACAGCTGCTCCCAGACGGTGCCAGTCGATAGAACGGGTTTCATCGTAGAAAATGATGACGAAGCGTTAATGTTCCACGCCATGCCGAAATCCTTTTTTAACGAGAATATACACGGAAAGTTAGATTTTGCAAAAATTTATTCTATGGCTTTCAAAACATTTAGAAAACATTCAGATTGGAAAAATTACCATTTATTCGTCAATGAAATATTGGGATCGTGAATAGTTGTAATACATTTTTAATACTTGTAAAAAAGAAATAAAAATATTTATTTAAAATCGTTTTATGCATTTATTTAAAAAAACGGATAATGAATGAATTTCGGTTTTTGGAAAAAACACGCATAACCAATCCTATATTTGACAAGATACCACCTAGAATATCCGATTCCTGTCAGACGTTAACCGCGGCCATCGAATACTTTTTAGGAAATGATCGGTTCAGCGGACTGTGTATTATTTCAAATTCTGTTTATTACACGTGGTTAATGATCGATACGGACAAAACGAAAAATAACGAGTGGTTGGTTTGGGATTACGATACTAAAACAATATGCGACTATTTGCGAAGGAAGCCGCACGTACATCATCTGTTCGGTAGTTCATCCGGCGATAAGATGAACGTAAATCTAATACCGGTGTTGAGAACTCTTAACCTGGATGGAGTCCCGTTTACGATGGAAAATTCGCCCTCGCCCAAGCTAGTTTACGGTTTGATGTTGAGAGGAGATAATCCTATTTTTTTTTCCTACCCCATTTGGCTGAAAAACGATGCCTCAAAGTGCTTGCCATCTATAAACAGATTTCCGCCCTTTCTGTCCCGGAGCGCCGACAAATTGAAAGCCGCGATACCGTCGCACTCGCTCCGTTACGTAATCAGACTTCCTCCGTACGAAAAGGTAGAACTTTGGATTATGAAAATGAGCGACTGCCTTCGTCTAAATTCGTCTTGGAAAGGAGATCAATTCGTTTATTGTTTCGGCGAGTTGCGCGGTAATGAGAAGGTCCAGCCACCGCCGGAAGCCATTTACAGAACTTGGTTCTGGACAGTTTTCAGGACAGGTTCCTTCCTTCCGCACGCCATCAATTACTGGACTTGGGTGGCGTAGTTGCGCATAGCGTCGATCTGAGGTCGAATATATCTTCTAGTTGACTTGAACGAACTGTGGCCCAGTAACTGTTGCATGATAGAGTTAGCGAACGGAATGTTCTGATTTATCATCTTTCCGAGTTTTTCCGTGCAAAAGAAAGACCGCGTTCCGTGGAATCCTAGTTTTTTGTGGTCGTACATGTTCGCAATCTCCATGGCGCATTTTAGTTGTCTGCGTAGGTTGTCGTACTTAGTCGATATTATGCGCGACGTGGGAGGGTATTTTGTCAATGCAAAAGGAAGCAGTTCGTATAGAAAAAACGGTTTGTCCGTGTTGCAAATCATAACGGACCGTTGTTTATTGCCTTTTCCGTGTCTAACCGGAATTTCGATCGGATCTTTCGTGCAACCGGTTATTACATCTTCGCAGGTGAGAGAGAGAATTTCGTTAATCCGCAATCCGGAATATCGACCGATGGAAATGCAAAGGTATAATTCGGGATAAAATTTGAACTTTGCGATTTCGGACAGTTTCTCGATCTCTTCTTGACAAAAGTGATTTTTCATGGTCGTCCCAGAAAATTCTTTACGGGGAACCTTTAGTTTCGTTAACTCGCGCGGTTTCAAAACGTAGGTGTTGAGTATAACAGTAAGTAATCGCTTGGTGTTTGTTTGTCTCCCTTCGTAGCAATCCTTTATGTACGATTTTACTGCTTCCGTGGTTATTTCTTGTTCTTTAATAGTATTGTAAAACTTACGCAGATATTTTCGGTAAGTTACTCTCGAACTATCACCTATTAGGGCACTATCTAGAGCTTTTAGTGAAACATCCATGTTTTATGGGTATGTTTTTTTAAAAGTAAAAATAGGTATTTCAAATTTATTTTTTATTTTTTAGTCAGGTACTCGCATAGCTGTCTTAAGTCTTTATTTATTTGCCAGTAGCGAACGTAATGAAGAGTTATGTCATGCCGTTTAGAAGCCTCTCTTTTATAACTATCTCTTAAAATTTGACAACAGTTTTGCGAATGACTGGGTCCTTGGATTTCAACGGCAACTCGAAGCGTCGGATCGAATAAATCGAGTTGTAAGCGCTTACCGGTTTGAGGCGATCTCAACCAATTCGGATAATAATTAATCAGGAAACCGGTAAATCCGTGTTCGGTTAAGTAGTTGTAAACATAGGCTTCCAATTTGCTATTAAAATTTACTAATTTTTTGTTTTCAGTCAACTCGTTTTGTTTGGTCAAATTTTCGTCTAAAACTTTCGTTAAATTACGCGGTTTTAAAACGTAGTTGTTTAGGATAGACGTTACTAGCTTTTTACTTTTTTTTGCTTTGTATTTTATATAATGTTTTACAAATTCAGTAGTAATTTCACGGTCGTCCAAGTAGCTATAAAATTTACGCAAATGGTTTGTATATATTGTGCGTGAACGTTTGCAGATTCTGGCACGTTTTAAAGCATTGGTTGAAATATCCATACTCTTTGATAAAAATATAGTAAGTTAACAAACTAACTCTTTTGTTTTAGAGTTGATAAACATAAACAAACTCAATTTTTATATTCTAGCCGTTAATTCCACTCCCAGCCCATTATAGCGATGGACAAAAATTACTAGCTCTGCCGTGCTACAGTTTTGATAACTTGTCTATCTTTTTTTTAATGTGCAGCTCGGAAACATGAGCAAATAGACTAAGACGGTTGGTTCTGAATTTTGATTTTGTATGTTGCGTGAATACCTTGCAAAGAGGTATGGTGAACAGCAATAAATAATTAAATATATATTTATATTTATATACATATATACATATTATGTACTATAAATAAATATATATAAATATATTAAAAAATATATAAATAACTAAATACAAACTTGTGATACAAACTTGTAGAAAAATAAAGAGTGAAACGTAGTTAACTTATTTTAATAATTTATTACTAATAATTTACATACATAATGATTCTTCTTGTTTCGTCTTGGCCTTAGCTTAACGCTCGAAGTAGCTCTTGAATGTTGTAATCTAGTTTCTTGTTATTGGCTAAGGTGTGGTAGGCGTGAGCCAAATAAAACTGTATGGTCATTAGTCTTTGCAGGAAAGGGCTTTTCTTAAGCGAAAATGCGGCTTCATTTATCAGTTGAGGCGAAGTTGCCAGCAACAAATCTTGAGGATAGAGTTGCCATACAGTTTTGGACAATAACACGCGCGTAGAACTCGCTTCGTAGTGGTCGCTACAAAGCGGACACATCATCAAATCGCCTAAAAATTTGACGAACCAATAAAAACTCAAGAAACAATCCGATATTAGTTGCGCTCTCTCGCCGCCTATCTCTTCGTAGCGTAGAAAACTCATTTTGTCTTCCAGTCGGTAAGCGAATCGGTGCAAGAACGCCCAGTAGAACGGGCCCCAAATTTCTTGACCCATTCGGTTCGACTGATCGATTTCGTTTTTGTGCGTCAGTGGTACGGTGCACTCTTTCTCCAGTTTTTCTACCAAAGAACCCTGATCTTTGTTAGTAACGTAATACCTCAAAGACGCGAATGAGGCGAAAGACTTTCTTTCCTCTTTCGTCAGTGGCGCTATATGGTTCAGCCGTGCTACGAGTTGCTTAACCGTCTTTTCGAATATTTCGTCGCTCAAATCTACAATTTTTTCGTCGTTTAATAACCAAAAGGCCAACTCGATGAAACGCAAAAGCATGTAATGGTTGTTTTCCCGGATTCGGTAGAACACGACGTCGTATCTATTCTGCAAGTAATTACTAGGGAGACGGAGCAGGTTTTTTTCGTCTCGGATACTTTCCTCCGTAACTGGGCGGTTTAAAATAGCCGGTAAGTAAAAATATACGAATGACATGAGCACTTGCTGGTCGGATAACTGTACGTTGATGTTTTTGAAGAGATCCATTACGATTTTTTCTTTTTCGATGGTCTTTCTTCGACGATTTTCGTTAAAACGATTCTTCCGTCCCCGAAGCGTAGTTTGTAAACGTTGTCAACTTGTAAACGCAGTTCATCTCTGAGAAACTGCGGCATCTGAATGCAACCGGCTACGTCTAAAGGATCTACGTTTATTCTTTTCGCATCCGCGATGTACCGACTTACAAAGTCCGTAATTTCTGTCCGAGTTACCGCAACGACGGTAGAACGACGTTTTTTAGGAGGCATTCTTTTTTGTGATTAAAACGTCCTACCGGCTTCGCAATTTAAAGGGCAGGTTTTTTTTTATTCCACGGGTTTCGGGCCGGCGACTTGAGAAGTGATGACCTCTAACATGGGTTCCGTCATCAGATAAGGCTCCACGACTTCGTCCATCTTCTCGGCAAATTGGACGTGGGTAGATAGGATTTTGTTGTCCTCTTCTGAGTTTGGATACTGGCTCGTTAGATCGCATTTGCGTTTCAACACGTCCATGATCAACACCGGAATCAATGGGAGCGCCGCTTCTTCGAGGGAGTCGGGGATGGTTTCCCACAACAGTCTCACGAGGTCGCGATACAAGTCGTACGTCGATGGGGCTACGTAGTCAGCGTCGGAAGCTTCCGAAGTTAATTTCATTCCGCCCTTTAGGCTTTTCATGAAACTGAAAACCGTCTTCGCCGCGGATATGGGGACCCCCTTCCTGTCGACCGCTAAGAGTTGGTAGATATATTTTGCGGGATATTTCTTTCCCATGATCTTCAGGATGGCCGTGGAGAATCCGGTCAGAAAGTTCGGAATATATTTCACGCAGGCATCCGGGTGGTCCTCCAGAAGAATGATGGGTTCGAGTTCTTTGTTGTAGATGGTTCTTTCGTCGACCGAGATGTAATACTTTGTGGCCTTTGTCTTTTTCACTTCGGGTGGTTTGTCCGACGGGTCGTAGACCGTGAAAAAGTCGTTTTTTTTCAAATGGTCTATTATAGTTAAAATCGTTCTTCCAACCACCGGACTCGACAAACAGTACGTCAGTTTACGACGCTTGGCGACGGTGGATTGCTTTTTGGAGCGTTTACGTTGTTTTTCGAGGTTCTTGCCCGCCGCCATCAACACGTCTGCCACGATTTTCTCAACTTCGGGGCGCAATTCTTCAGCCGTGAAGTTGTTAAACTTGCTGCCGTCTTCCATTGCTTGGTTTTCTTATTCTTACGAACTGAAATTATGTCTATCTGTATATGTTTTTTTAAATACAAAGTTTTAAAACTCGTTTCAAAAAATATTTTTAAAACGCTTAAGAACCGTTATGTCAGAAATTGGATCGAAGATTATCGAAGGAGTCGATTTGTTATGATCTTTTTTATATTATATTTTGATTTATATAGGATTTGTGAAAACGAAAAAACAAAAAACAAAATCTCAGTAAGTTAGTTCTAAAGTCATGCGATTGTTGCTTCTAGCCCAATCTCTAAGCTCAACACGTGCTCTGAGAAAGGTATAAAATCTAGCGAGTTTTACGTTCTAGCATTTATTTTCGTTCGCGATCATGGAGTTCGAACCAGTGCTTAAGAAAAGAAAGCGAGAAGTCTGCGAATTGGTTTGTCAAAACCAGACTTTCCCAATTGACAAACAACGTCTCACCAAATCGAGTTCATATTTTGAGTTAATGTTTGCTAGGAATTGGGTCGAGACAGCCACCGGGCAAATCGATCTGTCTTATACGAAACTCGAAGTCGTTAAAATTCTGGTTAACTTCATCGAAGGCAACGATTTCCTAACAACGCTGGATATCGGTACGCTTCAAGAGGTTTTTCGGATGGCGCATTTAATGGACCTTCATCGACTAAAGAACTTGAGCAAAGAACGGATCATGATCCAACTTTGGGAAGAGAATTTTGTAAAAATTTACAAGTTCTTTCAAATATATGAAGAGGAATTTGAAAGAATTCTACCAAGACTTAAAATTTTTCTGAAACTCAACTTGGTTCGCGTTTTGAATTCTGACTTGTTTAGAAGAATGACGTCCGGAAATATCGAGAAACTGTTCCTTCATTTGGGAGTAACTCTAACGAACGCCGTCTTGACCGGATTACTAGGTTGGCTGGAAGAATGTCCCACTTCTTCGCGCCGGCTCGGATTGTTGCAGATTCTAAAGACATCCGGATTAAACTACGTCTCATCGGATGAGTTGTGCAGTTTGTTGAGTGACAAGTCGTGGAAACCAAGGGACGTTCGTCTGTGTACCCATCTTTTCACCGAAATCACCAAACGTAGTTGCTCCAAACGCGACGTACCGGTTTTGGTCTGCATCCTTAACAACAGTTCCATCGTAACATACGATCTGCGTGAAAAAAGTTGGACCGAACCTACGAAACTGTCGTTCGGTCCGTTGAAAAACAGTAACTTGTATTGGGTGGCGAAAAAAGATCGCTTAGTCGGAATCTGCGGCGATATGGTTGGTCAATGCAAAATAGTAGACTACTGTCCATTCACCAATGTATTGAATTGTGCAAAGGAATTGTCTAGCAGACCTACCTGCGCCGGAGTCGAGATAGTAGGTGATCACATTGCAGTTTATTATTATAATAAATTCCAAATCTGGTTTAAAAATATAATTAAATGTTTTAGCTTTGACGGTGAAAATAATTTTCGCGATTTACCTACAAAAGCAGTCTACTCTTGGGTCTACGTCTTTGAATTTAAAGATACCGTATATCTCGTAGGGTACGAACAATGCAGCAAGGTTTACGTCGAAGTATGGGACCATTGGTTGAAAGGATTTGTAACTATATCTTCTTTCACCATGTCAGCTGCAGGTAAATTGAAGGCTGTTGTGTGCGACGAAGCCATCTACATCGGTCCTAGACCGACCGAATTCGTAAAATTTCATCTGGTGGACAAAGAGTGGAGTTCGGTGTGTATTTTAAATGCCAACCCGACGCACATTCGTAAACTACACAGTTTCCAGTGTCGAGGTAATTGGTACATTCTGGCCAGCTCGCCAACGGAACTGAATGTGTTCGACGCTAGTCAATCGAAATGGACCGATACCATACCTTCGCCCTACATTGACCGGGAAACCCTTTACATCGATACAGTAATTTGTTATCCTCAAGCATATGTAATTGTGTAACTGCGGTTTCGTTTCATGAATAAAAAATACGTGTGAACCAGGATAACGATATTTCATTCTTTCTTTAAGAAATTTTATTTGTAGGTAGAAAGAGGATGTTTAGATATCGCCAAATGTAAGAGTCACTTTGGTTTTCACGGTTTATTAAACTTTGAATGTCTATGAAATATAATAATAATTTATTCTCAAACTAAGAACTGGTTGAAAGCAGGACACAAACTAACTAGTTGCAGTTACATATTTGGCTAGGGACAGCTCTCTGAAATATACACACAGCAGTTCTCAATTCCTGGTGTGTGGTCAATCTCTAGACTCGAGACCTTGTGTGGGGATATAAAGTCGAGCGAACGTGTAATATACAGTTTATTTATGTTGGCAGTAATGGAGGTAACACGCTGCTGCGAACCAGTGCCTAAAGAACGCAAAAATTGTGAATTTGTGTGTCAGAACTGGACCTTTCCAATTGACAAACAACTTCTCATCAAGTCTAGCAACTACTTTGACTTGATGTTCTCGAGAGATTGGCGCGAGGCTGCAACCGGAAAAATCGACGTGTCTTATGCAAAACCCGAAGTCGTTAGAATTCTGGTAAAATTTATCGAAGGCAGCGATGACCTGCCAACCCTGGATATTGTTATACTTCAAGAAGTGTTTCAAATAACTCATTTAATGGAACTTCATCGATTAAAAGATCTGAGCCAAGAACGGATCATGAACCAAGTTTACGAAGATAATTTTATGGAAATGTACACGTTCTTCGGAAGATACGAAAGAGAACGTAAACAAGTTCTGCCGGAATTCAAAAAATTTCTGAAACTCAACGTGGTTAGCGTCTTGAATTCGGAATCGTTTAAAAAATCAACCACCGGAGACATCAAGAAACTGTTTCGTGATTTGCGAGTCACTCTAACGAACGACGTCTTGACCGGATTGTTGGTTTGGCTTAAAGACTGTCCCAGTTTGCGTCGTCGTGGGCTATTGCGTGTTCTGAAGACCTTTGGACTAGACTACGTATCCTCGGATGCCTTGTGCGGAAGTAAGTCGTGCAAGTTAAAAGACATTCCTCTGCGTAATTACTTTTCTAGCGAAATCATGAGACGTAGTGTGTTTAAGCGGGACGTGCCTGTTTTAGTGTGTATCCTTAGCAGTAATTTTATCGTAAGATACGATCTGCGTACAAAGAGTTGGACCGAGCCCTCGAAAATACCATTTGGGCCATTAAAAAACAGTAACCTACATTGGATCACAAGGAAAGATCGGCTCTTTGGAACCTGTTGCGACGTACATGACCGAGGTAAATTAATCGAATATTGCCCAGTCACCAACGTGTTGAAATGGACAACAGAAGTACCCGACATTCCCGCTTGTTGCGGAGTTGGGATACTACGCAAAGAAATTGCAGTGTTTTATATTTTTACGTTCTCCCAGTGGTTCAAAGGTAAAGTTAAATGTTACAACATGTACGGTACAAATATTTTTGAAGATGTATGCGTAAATAAGACGTACTCTTGGTTTAACGTTTTCGAATTTCGAAACGCCGTGTATTTCGTAGGCTACAACCACCTCTTCATATTTTACGTCGAGGTCTGGGATAATTGGA
>JAQGAL010000032.1:0-13430 GCA_034697385.1 Lithobius mutabilis | reverse complement strand
TTGAGAGATTTTAATTATCTTTCTTATGTTTGCTTGGTAGGAACAAACGTGTGTTAGTACCTAGAGGGATTACTAACTATTTTTTTCTTTTTATATGTAGCCGTGAGAACTAGCATTAAGATGAGATGGGAGAACTATCGATGTAGAGAGTTAAATTCAGTTTTCTTAAGTGTAGAATTAAGAGCAGTCGGACAGGGTTTTAAATACGTTTTGTGATTTGTTAGGGAGTTGAATAATTCGAAATTGAAATGTTTTGATTTAATGCGGAAAGACGGACTTTGTAGTTATCGGACAGGTTGGGTGAAAGAGCTCATCACGCAATCCGGGAATGATTACGGCAGATTCTAGCTTTCTATCTTTCAGTTAAATTTTTGGGGGGAACAGACTTTTGAGAGGAAAGGTTTTAGGGACTTATGAACGGAACACGGTATCGACTGAGTTTTCTTGTTTCGGACTATTGTTGAATGAGCACAATTGTTGCTTTAATAGATGATGTTTGGTTCTCATTCGTGAAGACAGAACGCAGGAGGAAGATTCAGTTTAGTGAGTGAACTGATAGTTTGTTGTTTGTTATGAGTTTGTGAACAGGCAGGAACTAACAGAATTCATGACGTGAGGTAATATGACGATTTAACAGATATAGCGTCTAATGTGTTGAGTAGTAGGACAATTAATTTTAAGTAAGAGGGTATTGATTATCGGAAGTTAATAGTTTTAGTAGATGTTTCTTTAGCTTAGTTAAGCCAGTATGAACGGGACGTTAGGTTAAGTTAGGTTGGGTTAAGCAGATATAACTCTTTGTGTTTAATGCAATAATGGTTACGTTTGAATTAATGATTGGTAGTTAGGTTGCAATAGTTTTTTTTATATATCATTGGCTTTGGTTTTGGTTGTTATGGTTGCATGAATGTTTTACCGACAGGACACCAGATACAGGAGGAGCCGAGAAACCGAGTCACCCATGGTTGTGTTTGGGGAGTCAGGAATTGCATTATTGGACAGACCAAGTTCGAGGGGAGAGTTGAATTTCCAGAAAACCAAGAACGAGAGGAAACAGACTATATCGTAAACAGGATGAGTGGGGAGAGTGAATGTGGTGAGACTGCGGGACTTTACTTGCGAGGATATAGTATGCTCAGCAACATGGCCGAGGCTCAGGATCTAGATAAGCGACGAGAGACAGTGTGCGAAGAAATGGTGAACCGAATCAATCGATTATTACCACCGAGAGGCGTGCGATTGACCGGTGAGATGATTGGCAGACTTCACGGGTGGAGACGAGAGGTATGTGAGTTTCTGCAGAAGAGGGAATGGACAGTTCCGGAATATATTAGATGCAGAAGTGTGTTGACCAGAGTGAGTATACTGCTGATGGAGCAAGAAATGGAAGAGTTGGAGGCAATGGGAGAAGGAGCAGAGCCGCACGAACGCAGGGATGAAGAGAGACAACGACGAGAACGTTACCGAGGAGGTGACATTGCATTTCCTAAAAATTTTCCAAGAACTATGAACAAATTCAATCATACACCAATTTTCTTCGTTGACATTCATTTTGCTACGTGTGACGTAAGACACGTTGGTTGCTAACATCGAGATGAAGGGAAGTGTGGAGGCGTGCTTTTCCGTAGTGGTGATACATCGCAGAGTGACGGACATGAGCAAGAGTGATTCAGTGGCGTTACGACAGTTGGAAGAGGCCGATGCGAATCTGCCAGCCCCAAACGTTCCATTCAGCGAGTGGCAGATGATCCGATTCCAATGTTGCATGGCGACAATTCATCACGTTTTTGAGCAGGAAAGTTTAACACCTATCGAGCGTGCAGTTTGTGGACTAATTATGGGAAGAGCCTGCAGGTTGTGGAAGCGACAGGTGATTTTGCGTAGCCAGACGATACATCAATTGAGCCGCAGAGGGAGTGGGAGATGAACATCGAAGGACTTTATGATCCATTTGGACTATTTTACCTTTTCGATCCGGTTGACTTTTCTTCAGTGACAGCAGTATGTTTTATGGACAGAGTTTTGGTGACATTTTTAAATTTTGAAATTTCAAGAGAAGAGAAGAGAAGATTCGATTGTATGGTGGTTGAGTACGAAATTATTTGTGTTAAATGATGCCGAAATTGATTAATTGTTTTTTATTATGTTTGAGAGGAAATTGCATATGATGATGTTGGTTATTTGTTGGAGGAAAGAGAGTATGAAATCAAAAACTATATTTGAACTTTGTCTAATAGAGATTTTTAATTTTAAGTAAGAGGGTCATGTAATGTCGTGAATCCTACCCTTTAACTTTTCGACATTACTTTAACTTTAACTTTTCTTTAACTTTTATAGGAGGGATTTGTGTAACGTCATTATGCATGATTTCTTTGTTTTTAATTCTTTCTTGGATAATCGATAGTGAGTTTCATTTTAATTGTTGTTTGAATCAGTTTAGGTTTTTTTGTGTAAATTCATTTTGTCGGTTTACCGGGCATTTAAGATTTCTTACTTGGCGAGAGAACGGGAAATGAGTGGGAGACAGCACGATGACGTGGGCGTTGATGTGGTTACACTTGCACCGCGTGAGGCTGACAGGAAGCAATAGTGATTAATACATCCGTAGAGCAATGGCAACAGCTTGTAATTTTTATTTTTATTTTTCTTGTTTATGACGAATGACAGAGATTTGCGTGAACAGTTGAATTTGGATTGGGTTTAAATTATTATCTTGTGTTAATTATTTTTATGAACGATGTATTCAATATGAATTTAATTTTTAACTTTTAACTTAGAGTACGCATTAACTACTGAGAGTTTATTGTGTAGCGTTTAACTTGTTTTATCTTTAACAGAAGTGGATAGCGGATGTTCACTGATAGTGTGATTAAGGGACACACCTTACATCTCTACCGCGAATATTTGTAATTAATTTGGATTTAAGACTTTAGTATTTGTTATGAGTCTGAGTTGAGATCTCGAGAATAATTTGTTTGCAATTTGATTTTAGAGTTTAGATACGGGATTTCTTGTGGGGTTAAATTGAGTTAACTATATCGTTAGGTTTTAGAGATTTGAATTTGTTTTGTTAACTTTGTTTCAGTAACGACACACCTTATGTTCATACTTCGTGTTGCTTAATCTTGTTTAAGTAAAGAGTTGTTGGCACGAGCCATTACGTTCACGTATGGAGCTGATGATTGCACAGTTCTGATTTTTTGAATATTGGTTACGATTAATCTTGAGTATGGACAGTTTACAGTTTAGAATTTAAGTTGCATTTTGATATTTGGAATTAGCTTTGTAGTTCACGGTGACACATTCTTAAATAAATTCGACATTTGTGTCAGGTGGGCAGTTAGTTAAATGATTTGTATGTTAACCTGGGGATTTTATTATCTGTGTATTTAATTGATTGACTTAATGAGTGATGACATCATTCGATAATCAGCATCTGGGTCGTTATGTAAACCTTTGTAGTACATGGCATTAGCTCTCAAACGATTCTTCTGTACATATTCAAAAGTTGCTCCCATTATGTGGTGTCGAGTTAAGTAGCCAAGTTCATCAGCTTTTGCTCTTCGCAGTATCTCTATTGATAAATCGCTGTTGATAGCATGCATCATCACATGCTGTGGTATGTTTTTGGTATAAGAAAGTGGCAAGCAGTAATCAGTCGTTTTGTGAAATTCATACACGAAAAGACGTTCGAGTGTGCCAAATGGATCCACCCATTCTGTAGCTATTACTCTCCTTTTTATCAATTTTGCGTTGGAAAGTAAGATCACAATAAGGACTGTAATTATGAAGACGAAAACCTGAAAAATAAAATAAAATGTAACTTTTTTAAATACATATAATATATACTGTATAATAATTTATTCATTCACATAGTAGAACTTTAAGTTCAGACTGAACTTGTATAACCCTAAACATTACAATTCAAATACAATTATAAAAAAACCCTATTAATAAATTAAAATTTATAGTTAAGTAATAAAAAATATTTACAAAATGATAGTCTTAATTCAGAGTCGTCTGGTCGACTGTTGTCTGCATCATTTGTTGTTGTTGCTTCTTCCGAATCTGACTTCCTTTTTTTGTTTTTTATGGTCTGCATCTAATGCACAGCCACTCTGCTTGTTTATTTCTGCCCATTGCTTTCCATGTTGTGTCTTTAACTTTTGCATAATTGAAGTGATATTTTCCTCTACAGCCTGATTGACCCACAACAAAATCATTTTGATCACCGAGTGTATCTTCGCATTCTTGACATCTTGACATGGTTATAGTTCGTTATTTTTTTTAAAGGACTAGCAAATTCCAAAAAAAAGAAGGTTACTGAGTTTTGGTCTGGGTTACTCAGTTCAGTTCCGGAATTACCAAACGAGCACACTTTATTTTATGCACTTCATTTACGCACTTCTATTTTTTAAACACGCAAAACAAGGAGATAACAGTATTTCCTTGTATTCAAATAATCAAACATCAAACAATAACAGTACGTAGTCTATTTCAAACTGATAGCCTATATTTCAACAACCAGTTGGTTTTGAAAATTCATTTTTAGGATCTTGACAATGGTTCCCAAATTTCCATGAAATCATGAAAGATAACAGCATTAAAGAATTAAAAGAAAAGATGAAGCTGTATATAGAAGGAATTGCAATTTTGAAGGAGATGGAAGAGTGGAATAATGAGGAGTCGATTGAAAGTTAGGGAGATTGTGTAAATAGTATACTGGGGTATATTTGTATTTGTATGTTATTTGTTATCTTTATGTACGTTTCCTACGTAATGAACCACGTTATACGAATTAGTAATAAAATAATAATAATAATAATTTATAGAAAAGTCAACTGCAAGATCTACACCTTCAATTGAATATCTATCACAGATCGTACCTAACCTTTGCGTGCGAAAATTTTGATGGAAGAAAAAAACTAAGTCAAAGAAATGTGTCCAGACATGATGGCCGGAGTTGGAATGGGTCATGAAAATTTGACCCACTGACCCACCGACCCACAGGTTTCCATGACCCACCACACACTGACCCACAACGACAGTAGTGGTATTTTATCGCTACTGGACCAACCTCCGGTTCTGCGCAGTAGCTACTACGCAGCTTCCAGTCTGCGCACTTCCGGTTGTGCGGAACAACCGGAAGTGATGTCACAAACCTGATGTCACAAACAAACATGGCGGTACTTTCAGTTTCGATTTCCGGTATGCGCAACCGGAAGTGCGCAGAACAACCGGAAGTTGGTGGTTTCAGTTTCGATTTCTGAAGGATTTCTGAATGGATCAGTCCATTATGAGGGAAGGGAGGAAGGTATATGGTTCAGTTTCGATTTCCTTTTTTGTGTAATAACGCTTCAGTTAATGAACTTACAAAAAAACATAGCGTCACCTTCAGTTTCGATTTACGATCTGCGCAACTGGAAGTGCACAGAACGTACAGACAGATGGTTTCATTTTCGTTTTTTAACGGAGCAGTCCATTCTTAGAGAAGGAAGGAAGGTATATGTTTCAGTTTCGATTTCCGGTTTTGAATAAATAACGACGCTCCATTTATCGAACTTACATAGACGGTTTCAGTTTCGATTTCCGGTTTTGATTAAATTATGACGTTTTGTAGGAAATGAACCTATTTACAGAAGGCGTCACCATCCCTCTGATAGTAGGTGGGTGGACTAAGTAATAGACCTACTCTTTTCATACAAATTTTCATTATAATAAACGTATTGTATTCATTCCTATTACGTAGGCAGGTCTCCCATTTAAAAATGTGAGATTTGTCTACGTAATTTCCAATATCGAACCCCCAAGACTACCTCCCGATCCCCGAGTATCAATCACCCTGTATACAATACTTAGTGTGTGTGTGTGTGTGTGTGTTTTGTTTCCGTGGTACAATTTCGAAAAGGCTATGTATATGATGTAGTGCGGGAGGGGCAGGCGCTACCATTATGTATGGAACCAATCTAAAAGTGTACTACGGTGTGTTTATTCTTCAGCCGCCAGTCGATGCACTGCCCATCGGGGAGACCGTGTATAGAACACTTTCGTACAGAGCACCCCGAACAGTTCACAACGAATGGATAATTTATCATGACAGAATGCTAATTCGTATTGAAAACACAATCCGCTTAATGGTATAACGCAAAAGCCGACTCTCAGACCGGAAAACTGTATTTAAAAAACGAGATGAATAAAGATGACATACACTCGCCCGACACGTGCACATGCTGCAGTTGGCACGGTCAACGAAAATAATTAATGTCACCACACAAGAAAAATGGAAAAAGTAAATTTCTCAGAATAAAGCCAAACTATAATATACGAAAAATAGGATTTGAATTACGGGGCAGCGGACGTTGACATCGTGGTCAACTCCACTGACATCCGTACATAAATGTAAAATTACATTATTGCAAATACAGAGTTTGAATCGATTAAGCACTTATCAAAAACTACTAAACCACCTCCCGGACCGGAACCAGAAAGTGGAGGTCACCGATCTGCAACTTTGCGTTATGCGCGATCGCGTCTACTTACAAAAAAGGCGTCGAATTGTCAGCTGCTATATAAAAGATGCAATACTCTGTGTGGTCTGACAAGCTAAAAGAGCGTTATGTGTCGCTTCCATAACTGGCTCCCGGGGCGAACGCTGAATTAGCTCGATGAAGTTCAGACAGACAGACATAGCGGAATGTCAACTGAACGAATTAAGAGGCTTTCATTCGATGAAACCCACATGCAGCCAGCTGTGTACGACCACCAAAATGGCTAGCAATTAAGTAATAGGTCACACCAAGTCTCCAAATTAAGATGCATCGCTCTGAGAAGGGATGACGCCGGCCATCCTTTGCTGTCATCTAATGACAAAAATTTGGGAACAAAGCAAATTGAAGCAAATTCGTCGAATAAAAATTGAATCCCAGATGAAAACAAAGGTAATAATTTAAACACAACAAATTTTGAAACTAAACAAGTGAAGCAAACTTGTCGAATAAAAACAATGATAATAAAGGTAATAGTGTTGCAACACAACAAATGCACTCGGTAGCTTGCTTCTTAACCTCGAGAATTTAATAATGAGCACCTCCTGAAGGAATTGCTCCTTTCTCGGAGCAATGCGTCAAATTGGTGAAAGAAAACCTTTAACTCGTTGAAGCCCACATGCAGTTACTCCAGCTGCGTACTCCCACCAAAACGTCTTGCAATTAATTAAAAAGTGACACCAGGTTCTCCGAATTGAGTGCCAATCAATCAATTGAGTCCATACTTACTGTTCGTGTGAAATAAAATTTCTCATGCCCAGATCCCCGGGACGAAAGAGCTTGGCATCACCCGCCACCCATGCACGGGACGGTCATTGAATCAAAAAAATGTCGCTAATGCCCAGACCCCGGAACAGGATGTCACTACCACCCACGCACGAGACGGTCATCGGATCCAAAAATGCCGCTACTGTAAAAGTCTGGCTACGCGGCGCACACATCCATTTTATCACGCAATGTCGCCGCAACAAATTTAGTTAAGCATACTTCTTTCCCTTTCGTAGCAATAGAAAAATGTATTTATTTAACAATGCAATTCGGGCATTCATTTCAACTATTTATTTTTCGAGAGAAATGCGTTGCCTTACACTTTTTAATGACTACGTCATGATTACACTTGGGCGAACAGGTGTTTGTATCTGTTATCCCGCAGCAGTTATGTGTAAAACTCAGAGATTATAGAAAACCTCCCCCAGTGAACTTCATTAGAATTAGTCCATATGATTTTACCGAAATTATGGGAAAGTTAGAGTATTGGGCAAAACTGACGAGACGCACTCGTCGCTTATACCAATCACCTGAGTTATTAATAACTTTAAAATGCTCCGGTGACGTGACTTTCGCAGCTCAAACATGCGTGATCACATTAAACAAGGAGCAGTTTAAGACATTCGCTACCAATCAGCTGGATATCAGCAAACGTTTGCTAGCATTAGTCAGATCTTACCTGGTCAGATTAGACCATGTATGAGCTCGGTAATGATACCGTGGTATGTGTTAGTATTTTAGTAAATCGTGAAATACGTACACAAATATGTCATTATGCTAAATCTAAATACTTGTACTTTATCGAGCAAACCGTGGACTTTAATACAATCTCACGGGAAATTATGTGTTCCCAATTTTCGAAATGGCGCATCGACGTCCCCACCACTTTATTTACATACGAAGCAATAACGGTTTCAGTTCATGATTGTAACACTACCACGTTTAAAAACAAAGAAGCTCAAATAACTCTTAACGAAGCGCAGTTTTCCAAATTAATAGAATCTGTACCTCTCACGCGCAAACACCGCTTTCAACTGCTACTCAGCGGTGTGAATTATAATTGATACATTCTTTAATTCCAGGCAAATAAACAGACAGACAACGGCTGCGTTATCTGCTTTCGACCCCATCGAACCTTTACACACTATCGATTTACATATTCGCTCAGGTGAGCGAGTTTCAAAATGTGATTAGAACGCACATCCGATGTTACACTCCTAATGCGGTTACGTACAGCCCAACCCGCTATAGGGGTATCTTACGAATATTATGGTGAATGGAGCGTCATAACCTGTCAATTGGCAGGCTGGTTAGGGACCATTGATGCGAAAGACGCCAAGCCGGGCACGTTGTTTGCTACGGCTAAGACGGCGATATGTTTTGAAGCCGACCCCGTTGACGGGAATCAAGTACGGTTTGTTTTAGCAAATCGGAAACAAATTGTACTGAGGCACGACCAGTTTGCTACACTGGTTGAGGGGGCAGATTCCCTAGAGGAATTTTGCTCTCAAATCGTAGGTAGTACAATCAAGGACACTCAGGTGTACTAAATAACGATGTTCAATCCTGACTTCGATTTTGTTATCTGTTGCAACGCTTTCCTATTAACCGCCAAGTATTACATAAAAGAGATAACCATTATTAATGCACATTTAAGGTACCATTTTCGCGTAAAAATACCTAATGATGTTGTGAAAAGGCCGTTGACGCCTAAAGAACGGAGAACGGTTGCATACCTAGAAAATGTACTTCATTCTGACAAATTTGCGAACGGTCTTTACGATTCTAATATAACCTTAGTAACAATGAGTCCAAACGCTTGCAGTCGCATAATACCGCAGCTGTATTTTTTGTGAAGGGCGACATGTGTTTACAAAATTTCTTACGATGTAAGTGACGCGTGAATTGCGATAATTTGGGTGCAATTTCAAAACCGCAGTGTAGCCCTGCAACATTTAAATATAATTTTTGCCCCAATCACGTGGCACGAAATATAGTTATTACCTCCTATTATTTTAATCAGATGACGAAGTCATTAGAGAGTCCGTCAATGCACATCACATCATTCGACATCAGGCAGTTGGACAGTAAAGATGGACGCACCTCCGCTCCTTGCCCACAACCGACCCTACAGTCGCCACAGCTGCTAAGGAAACTGTTAGGATCTCACTTTTACTATTACTTATAACTTAACAATTATTCATTTAACTTATTTAACGTTTTGCTTTTACTTTTCTGCTAACATCGATTGTTAGGTTCTCCTTTTATCTTAAACTCAATTCCTCCTTTATTATTGCGTAAGAGCAATTGTTATAAAACTCGTATTGTTGTTAACCTTTCTCAGCTCCACCATGGATGCTGCTTCCCTGTATTCAGGGAAATACGAAATTGTTATTTTTTATATTACCTTTACTTCTACAAACGTCTGTCATTCATAAACGACGTAAGTACATTCAGAGTTCGTAACCCCATTATGCAAAGTACTTATTCCTCTGTATCCATTTAGCAAATTGCCAAAATGTATTTTGCTCGTAACCCTAAGCATTTTAGTTACGATACCGTTTGCCATGACAACCTATGAAATAAAAGACGTCCCGTACGTAAAAGTTTCCGAATGAATATTTTTGACTGCTTTATGATTGCCGGATTGTTTCTTGCCTCTACTCTACAACTGATCGGATTATCAAAGCCAAAGGTAAAAAGAGTAATTAAGAATATTGATTTTGAGAAGTGTTTTGCCGAGATGAATTTCTACACATTGTAACGATGTTGGGATCCACACCTAACGTTGACAGTTCACATAAATCGAAGTACTGCGACGCCGCATACGACTACTAGATAACAACCACATATAAATATTTCGCAATAGTTTTTTCTTCCTGTCCAAGGTTGTTAGAGTTGTCAGACACTCTTTATACTTCATCACAGTATCACGTTAACCCAACTGGACAGTAGTGGTAGCAGAGCGTGGTTGGTTTATCAACGATTTATTGTCAATTTTTCACGTTATTTTGTACTTTTCTTTACGAAGAAACGTATACAATATATTTTGTAATGGATTCTCACGAGGCAACCGGCGGAACAGTCGCTGCGTATAAAGGTGTTAGCCCCCTGCATTCAGCTAACTATAAGTTGTGGGCACCAATGGTTAAGGCACACTTACAAGCCGAGGAGCATTTTGATTTGGCCATGACTCCTGAGCCGGATAATGTCGCAAATCCGGAAGCTCACACTGCCTGGGCCAAAGCGAATTACAAGTGCCGAAGCTTCTTGTTAAAAACGATGAATCACTCCCATTTTTTTCAATACTGCGATACACCGTTATCATCACGAATATGGGATGATTTGAGAACGAAGTATGACGTCCCAGACAATAGGACAACACTGCATTTTTTAGAACAACTCCATAATTTAAAATGCGTAGCCCATGAGTCGATCTCTGATTATTTTTTAAGGGCACGATTTTTGAAGAATCAAATCGCTGCAGCAGGCACCATTTTACCTGAGTACCAAGTTGTTCATTACATATTGAAAGGGATAACTTCAACTCACCTGCAGTTAGTCAAACGTCATATTGCTCTTCAAGCTGATGTCACCATCGATAGGGCAGAAACGTTAATTCTACAGGAGTTAATAACATTTCCTCTGCCGTCTTCAAATAATTCTCTTTCACTCCCGAGTGCAATCCAAACGATTCGACGTGAACTTCCGAGGAACAACAGGTCTAATGCCGCAATTGGTAGGTCTTCAAGTACACAAAATGTCACAAGACAGCACTGTGAGTTTCATGGTACTTGTGCTCATTCTACGACACAGTGTAGAGTTTTGAATAATACGAATACATCGCAGAGTACTACCAATCAATCTGGAAACCAACGAACACGATCGAATTTCAGATGGACTAGACAACGTCAAAGACGTAATTATTTTAGACCACCACAAACATCAGTTGCAACAACTAATACTCCATCTACTTCTGATGAACCAGCTAATCTCCTTTCACACTCTCCTTTCCAGTCCTTGACACTGTTTCTCTTGGGGCCATGTGCCGTCCCCTCACTTCATGGTTATCTCTACGCTCTTATTATCCAGGACACTTCCTCTGGTAGATGGTTTCTTCGTTTTGGGAAAGATATACCTCACATACGCCATCTATGGTCGAAGTTTCTATTATTTCATATACGGAATGGCAGAATGATTCCAATGACATTATTCATGTCACACCTGACCCGCAATGCTCTTGGCATTACGCAACTTGATGGGAAATGTATTCCTTTTAAGATCATTCGTGATCATTTCACCCATTTATTCCAGACTGCCATTACGTGTCTTCCTAAGAGTTCGTCCCTGACAGAAAAATACTGGGCGTACGCTCTTCAATATCATATTTTCACACCTAATATTTTGCCTGACACAAAAGGTTGCGTGCCGTTACAAACTTGGTCTCCATCCATCAAGACTACACCCCGACTTCGATGTTTTGGTTCTCTTTGTACAGACCCTACCATGACGGATTTTACTGAAGCCCGATGCTTGGGATATCACCTTCCAGATGAATATATTTTACAAGATACTAACTCTGGTCGAATTTTTTTTTGTAATCCTTCACGATTTGATGAACGATTCTCATCCTTCGTTCCCGCTGACGTCGACGCGCCCACTGATTGTTCTCTGACAACTCCTACCGTGCCGGCTATACCGAAGACATATAAGTAAGCCATTCAAAGCCCAGATGCTCATAAATGGTTGGAAGCAATGGAGTCCGAACTGTCGTCCATCGAACATCACCGAGTTTGGGATTTAACTCCAAGACCAAAGAATACAAAAATTGTTAACACTAAGTGGGTTCTGACTCGCCAATTGAATCCTGATGGAAGTATCCGAAAATATATAGCACGATTAGTCGCTGCGGGCTACGACCAAGTACCTGGTTTGGATTATACATCCAGCTATTCGCCTGTGATTAGATCATCATCGGTACGTTTACTACTGGCCATTGCAAGTTTTTATGACATGAAGATCTCCTTTTTTGATATCCAGACGGCGTATTTAAATGCAGATATCGACATGCCAGTTTTCGTCGCTCAGCCTCCGGGTTATCAACAGTTCACGACTACTGGTGAACTACTCGTATGTCGATTGAACAGGTGTCTTTATGGGCTCCCCCAGAGTGGGCGCTGCTGGGGAAAAAGATTTACGTCCATACTCCTTGCCGTCGGTCTGACTCAATCGCATGCGGACCCCTGTGTTTTCTATCGTCTCACGCCAACATCTCTGTTCACTATTGGTATTTATGTTGATGACGATGTTATTGCCAGTAGCTCCGATGATTTAACGGCCTATTACCTTGCCGAAATTCGAAAAACACTGCGTATGATCGAGGTTCCCGACCAACTCTATCTCGGGATGCAAGTGATCAAGACTTCACATGGCTTTCTCTTATCACAGCAATCGTACATTCGCAAGATTCTAAAACGTTTTGGCCTACAGCGTTGTAACTCCGTAAGAACTCCAACTATCTCTGATCAATCACATCAGATGAAATTGTCTACTCCTTCCATCGAAGCTCGTCCGTATCAAGAATTGCTTGGTTGTCTACTCTTCTTAGCCAACACATGTCGACCGGATATCCTTTATGCGACAATAGCGTTATCCTGTTACAATCACTCCCCTCAGCAACACCATACGGGAGCGTGAAGAGGATTCTGCGTTATTTACAAGGGACAAAAGACTGGGTTCTTCATTACGATAGACGTCGAATTGGTCCTTTACAAGCAGCGTCCGATGCTTCTCTTGCCACGTTTCCAAATTCCCGTTCAGTGACTGGACTAGTAATTTTTCTTGGGAACGTGCCAATTGTATGGAAGACCCGACAACAATCTCTTGTCGCTCTCAGCTCTTGTGAGGCAGAGCTTTACGCCATCGCTGAAGTATGCCAGGAAATCGTTCCCATTCGAGACCTTTTAAAGGAACTTGCGCCAACTTTAGTTCCTTCACCAACTGTCATCTTTACCGACAGCCACTCCGCCATGTTCTTGATTATGAACGGTGGTAGTCCTCGTTCAAGGCATTATCAGAAACGGATTGATATGATCCAAGAATATATCCGATTATACG